>JAVJIF010021005.1:0-62062 GCA_038442645.1 Agave tequilana
CGGCCTTGGTCAGATCAAAGTTGAGTTGCTTAATGGCCCAGAGGGCCCGATGTTCTAACTCTTACTGGCAGATGACAGGCTTTTCAAACATGATTCTATAAGGAGACATCCCCAGAACTGTCTTAAATGCGGTGGCGGTAAGCCCACAATGCATCATTGAGCTTAACCGACCAATCCTTTCGGTTTGTCCGACAGTCTTTTCCAGAATGAGCTCGATCTGTCGGTTGGTGACTTCGACCTGCCCATTTGTCTGGGGATGATACGGGGTCGATAACTTGTGATTGATGGAATATTTTCGCATCAGAGCTTCAAAAATTCTGTTGCAGAAATGCGATCTATTATCACTAATTATCGCTCTAGGTGTGCCAAGCCGGGAGAAGATGTTTTCTTTGAGAAATTTGACAACACTTTGTTGTCATTTGTCTTGGTTGGCACAGCTTCTACCCACTTTGAGACATAATCTACAGCAACCAAAATGAATTGGTTACCGAAGGAGTTGGGGAATGGCCCCATGAAATCGATACCCCAAACATCAAAAATTTCAACTTCAAGGATCGGGTTCAGGGGCATCATGTCTCTTCTAGAAATTTTCCCGATCTTCTGACAGTTTGCACATGACTTGCAAAAATGATATGAGTCTTTGAACAAAGTGGGCTAGTAGAACCCACTTTGTAGAACCTTCTCTGCAGTCTTGCGGGGACCGAAGTGTCCTCCGCATGCAAGGTCATGGCAAAAGCTGAGCACACTCCTCTGTTCCTCTTCTGGTATGCATCGTCTAATAATTTGGTCGGACAATACTTAAAAGATACGGTTCTTCCCAGAAGAAGTACCGTACTTGGGCAAAGAAGCGGTCTTGGTCTTGCTTTGTCCAGTCAGCGGGTAATTGTCCCGTGCCAAGTAATTAACAATGTCCACATACCAGGGTTCCTTAAGAATGGCTAGGATGTGCTCGTCTGGGAAATCCTCGTTGATCGGAGCTTGGATGGTTGGTGCATTCGGAATTCATGAGAGATGATCAGCAACCACATTTTCTATACCTCGTTTATCCTGGATTTCTAAGTCAAATTCTTGAAGCAAAAGGATCCACCGAATCAGTCGGGCTTTTGCTTCTTCTTGGTCATGAGGTATTTCAGAGCCGAGTGATCCGTAAAAATCACGGTTTTCGAACCTAACAAGTAAGGCCGGAACTTCTCTAACGCAAAGACAACGGCAAGAATTCTCAGTCGTTGTATAGTTTGTTGGCGTCATTCAAGGTCCTACTCGAATAGTAGATCACGTGCTGCCTATTATCGATGCGCTGTCCTATAACAGCGCCAATAGCAAAATCAGATGCATCACACATGATTTCAAATGGCTGGGCCCAATTAGGGCAGAAATGATAGGCGCAGAAATCAGTTCTTGCTTAAGCTTCCCCGATGACTTGAAACATTCATCGTTAAAATCAAAGGGCACGTCCTTAGCGAGCAGGTTGGTTAAGAGCCTCGCGATTTTGCTAAAGTCCTTAATGAACCGTCGGTAGAACCCAGCATGCCCTAAAAAGGATCTAATATCCTTGATGCTTTTGGGTGGTGGAAGCTTAGCAATCACTTCTACCTTAGCCTTATCTACTTCTATGCCTCTCCTCGAAATCTCATGGCCCAAGACAATCCCCTGTCTCACCATAAAGTGACATTTTTTCCCAGTTTAGAATTAGGTTCTTCTCAATGCATCTTTGTAGCACTAACTCTAAGTGATGAAGACACTAATCAAATGAATCTCCGTAGATGGAGAAGTCATCCATGAAAATCTCAAGAAAACGTTCCACCATGTCAGAGAACAAACTAAGCATGCACCGTTGGAACGTTGCGGAGCATTGCACAATCCAAAAGGCATGCGCCGATAAGCAAAGGTTCCGAATGGGCAGGTTAACATCGTCTTTTCCTGGTCTTCTGCAGCAATGGGGATCTGATTGTATCCCGAGTACCCATCTAGAAAGCAGTAGTACTCATGTCCAGCCAAACGCTCAAGCATTTGGTCGATGAAGGGTAGCGGGAAGTGGTCTTTACGGGTAGCTGCATTCAACTCGATACAAACACGAACCTTGGTAGGCAGTCTTGTTTGTGCCAACTCTTTTTCCTCATTTTCTACCACCGTAAAGCCAGCCTTCTTTGGGACCGCATGAACAGGGCTAACCCATTGACTATCAGAAATGGGATAAATTATCCCATTATCTAATAGTTTCAGAATTTCAGCCTTAACTGCCTCTTGCATGAGAGGGTTAAGCCTGCGTTGTGGGTCCCTCCTAGGGTTGCTTCATCGACTAAATGGATTCTGTGTTGTACTATGGCTGGACTTATTCCCTTAATGTCCTTCATCGTCCATCCAATGGCTTCCCTATGTCTTTTCAGAATAGACATTAAGCTATCCTCTTGTTGCTCAGTCAAGTGGGATGCTATGATGACTGGCAAGGTGTCCTTTCCGCCTAGGTAGGCGTACTTGAGGTGTTCAGGCAGGGCTTTAAGCTCTAGGGAATGTGTTGCTTCATTGGAGGCAATCTCTGGGCTTTCAATACTAGGATGGGGTACACTTGGGTTAGACGCCCACTCCACTGCTGAATCTACGATCTAGTCTAGATTAAAATCCTCAGCCTCCAGATCAAACTCTGCCTCAGTTTCTGTCTCCATACTCTTCTCATGCTCACTGGTCAGGTTTTCAATAGAATTAACCTCAAACGTCTGATCATTAACATCCCTAGGTTGTCTTTCAAGATTGAAGACATTGACTTCCTTCGTCATGTCTCCAAAAGTCAATCGCATGGACCCGTTCCTACAGTTGATTATGGCATTAGCTGTAGCAACGAATGGGCGCCCTAAGATGATGGGAGTTTGAGACCTAAGATTGGACACAGGTTGGGTCTCAAGCACAATGAAGTCAACGGGGTAAATGAAATCCTCGACCCGGATGAGGACGTCTGTGATTTCCCCCTTAGGGATCTTCACAGATCGGTCAGCTAGCTGAATGGTGACTCGAGTTGGGCTTAGCTCACCCAACCCAAGTTGCTGGTATACTGAGAGAGGTAGTAAGTTGATACTTGCTCCCAGGTCAAGAAACGCTCTACTGATTTCGGGTTTGTCCTATGGTGCAGGAAATGGTGAGACATCCGTGATCCTTGTATTTCACCAGAATGGAACCAGACAGAATCTCGCTTATATTAGTGGCCAAGAACACTTTCTTGAGCACATTGGTCTTTCTCTTCTTTGTACATATATCCTTAAGAAATTTGGCATAAGCCGAGACTTGTTGGATAGCGTCAAGAAGTGGCACATTCAATTTGACCTGGTTGAACATCTCTAGCATTTTCTCCATGTGCATATTTTTATTGTTGTTCCTAAGCCTATTGGGAAAGGGTGTTATGATTAGTCTCTAATTTTGCATAATTTTCATCACATTCTCACATTTATTTGATAATAAATTCTGCTAATAATATCTTGCTTGCTTGATCTCAGGTTAATGGTGTGCAAATGAAGAAGATGACCCAAATCACCATTTAATTGGTGATTAAAGGGCTATTAAAATAGCTATTGACCTAAAGAGCAGATACTATCAAAACCGGGGCGCCAAACCAGAAATCAGGAGCCATAGCCGACAGGGGGACAACCGCGCAACACGCAGCAGGCGGCGCCGCACGCGCCGCCCAAGGAAAGCCGCGGAAATGCGGCATTTTGTCGCGTTTTCACGGCCAAAACCAGAAACCAAGAGATCCAGCCGACAGGGGGACAACCAGGCGGCGCGCAGAAGGCGGCGCTGCGCGCGCCGCCAAAGTAATGCCGCGTTTCCGCAGCAATATGGCCGCGCCGCGCGCGCCGTTTGGGGTCACATCCTGCCTCCTGACCCCCCAGGCGGCGCCGCACACGCCTACCAAGGACAGCCGCGGAAACGCGGCTTTTGCCGCGTTTCCGCGGCCATATGGCTACGCCGCGCGCGCCGTTTCGGGTCACATCTTGTCCCCTGGCCCCCTGTTCCCTTGGCGCCTATAAATAGCCCCCTGGGGTTCCTGAGGAGGAGATATGCAGAGTTAGGAGTAGTTTCTCTTCTCCATTTTGTATTTTAGGGTAGTTTAGATTAGGTCTTCTTCCTCCTCCATTGTAAGTTCCATTTTGTAAATCATGTATTAGGGAGAGAGAGTAGTACATGTTGGGAAGTAAGAGTGCTTGTAATTGAAGGTGACAATCAATGAAAGGTGCTCTCTTACCTTATCTTTGTTTTCTTCTCTCTAATCTCTTTACATGTGTAGCTAGTCTTTTCTCTCATGGCAACTAACTACTAACCACCAACTTGCTAACTTCTTTTATGGTAATCCACATGAATCTAATAGTCTCGTTTTGGCCTTGCTCTTGCAATAGCCATTGATGGCTCATGATGATGGATTTAATACTCTAACTTTCTACCACTAACAAGCTAGCATTACTTTACTCCATGCTTACTTTTCTATAGTATTGATGGTTTAAGTGTAGCTTGCACTTGTTTGTTAAGTTGGGCTGTGATGAGTTACATATGGGTCATGCTTTGAATCGCTCTTGAACCAAGGACTAGTGATGGCTAATGATACATGTGAGGCAACTATCACTAAGAGGTTAGCGTGTTGGTGGAGTCATTAGTAGTTAGTAGCCGTGAGTTTTCTTTCTCTTTCACTTGTTTAAGAAATATCAAAATCCACAAATATATTCTTTTCAATGTTTCCCACTTCTTCGTATTTCACTGTACCTCTCTTTTCATTCTTCCTTTTCTTTTCTTTCATTTTTTAAAACTTTGAAGAACTTTTAATATAAACGTGAATCAACCGGTAAAGCTTCTATCGCCTCCCGTCCTTGTGGATACGACCCGTATAGCCACTTCGCTACTACAGAAGAATCGCAAAAGCAGTAACATCAACCCACACTTCCTTCTCTTATTTTAGTACTTGCTTTTTGCCGATCAAATTTTGGCGCCGTTGCCGGGGACGGGAACGGTTTGATTTCACATTTTTGTTAACTTTTCTTCTTTGTTTTTGGTGTGCAGGTTAAAGTTTTAGCATTGCAGAAGTCCACACTTGCTCAAGTGTGGTCGGGTAAATTCTTGTATATTTTTATATTCTGCTGCTAATTTTTGTTCATATTACCTGTACACTGTAAATAATATTAAGAACTAAAATACGGAAAATTGGATGCTTTAAAACGGTTTAGACATTTGCATCTAGGCACATGCCAACTTTCATTCCAATATACTGTATTTTGTTCTTATGTTGTTGTGATCTTATAGGAGGTGTACATATGGCATTGCATATAGTATAGGACAAACACTTCAGCGATTTACTCGCTTTTCTGTGTTCATGCTTATCTATATTGCACACTTGCACAAAATTTAACTTAAGGGCAAAACCCAAGACAACATAAGGTGGGGAAGTCATTACCCTCCCTTGGCCCAAAAATCACCTCCCCACTCACACAACCCAAGCCTTAATAAAATTGCTAGACGTTGGCCCCTAGGGACATCTCGGACTCATTTAGGAGATTGATCTAAGGGGGAAGTTGTTAGAAGTTGACTCTTGTCAAATCGGTGTCTAAGGTTGGGATTGAGAGGCGAAACCTCGAAGAACAGTGGTTTGGCATAATTAGGCCCGTTGCTCCGGCACGGATACCTCCCACTGATCTTGCCCCTACCTGGCCGATTAACTCGTGGTCAGCGTCCGACAATATACCCCCCGTGGACAGTCTAACCAGTTAGGAGTCGTCTAGGTCTAAGTCAACCCTAGCATAGGCTTATTTTTTTTTTCTTTATTTGTGTTTGTTTGTTTGTTTGTTTTCTTCTTTTTTGTATACTTTGAAATGGATTTTAACAACAATAATTCTTTCAATCATAATATGAATCCATATTTCACACCGACCTCATTTGATTCGGATAACTCTGACCTGGCAATGTACAACATGAACCAACAATATATGCCGAGTTGGGATTATCCGACTCAATATGACCCATATCCCCAACCATATGACCAAGATTTTCAAAATAATTTCTACTCTTTACAGAGTCCATGGGGATTCAACTCCCCCGAGTCAAACTTTCCACTGCCTTGTCCACAATTTTCACAAAATTCATTCCCCGATTTTGGTTCATATACTCCTTTTCCTATTCCACCACCCGAAGAAAAATCATCATTGGAAAGGAGTATAGAAGAGTCCCTACAACAAATGCAAAATTTGCTCAATTCACAATCCTTCCCACACCAAACTCCACATATTCCTTTTCTAGAGTATCCCATTGAAGAAGAGTCTGAACTAGAAAAGCGTTTGGAAGTCTGTTGTGAAAGAATGCAAAACATGTTGGACTCATCCTTTCAACCAAATTTTCAAGAGTCATACTTATCTTTTCCAATCTCACCAATTCAAAATGAACAAACTTCAATACTGGACTTGAGTATGGGACCCTTGTGTGAGTCTGAGCAGCAACCGCAAAATCCGATGGACTCACAATTTCATCACAATTTCCAAAATCAACTTCCATACTCATCTTTTCAAGAAAAACCAATTACAAAAAGTATGGAAGACATGATTCAGACTCAACATTCTCTTACCCTGTCTGTCAGTAGGTTAGACTCAATAATGAGTGATCTGATCAATGAGAGCGAGGATAAACTTTCTTGTCAACCATTGACCAATTCTTATATCCCTAACTCTACTGATTGGACCTTTGAATCATGTCAATTTGGGAATCCAGATTCAATTTCAGAACACACATTTGAACTTGACCAATCTCCAAGTTATGAAAGTCGCCTAGACATTCTGGCAAGTTATCCCTTTCCTGAAATTGAAATCGAACCTGAAAGTGATCCTGAACCTCAAGAAGATGATTTCTTTTCACTTTTTGATTCAATAATGACCCCGATATCTTTACCAGATTCTTTCTCTATTCCAGAGTCAACATTGAATCCTGTACCAGTACACAGTGAAATGGAATCCCCAATTTCTTATGATCACACTTCATTACTGGGGAAAGTGTGTGAACATCAATTCTTTGGTTTGGACCCTCTTTTTGAACCAATTTTGACTCTTATTGTTGACTCTCGACTTGATCTGAGTCAACTTCCCGAGTCAGTATCAGTTTTTGTTCCTGTTCCATTTGAGTCCAAGTCAATCATCTCTCAAAATCACACTTCATTGTTGGATAAGAATGTTGAAGAAAATGACTCAGTAATTATTTTTGAAAATTAGAAATTAGATGGGGATAACTTTTTAAATAAGATCATTCATTCAATCAACATTTTATTGGGTCATATTAGAGAGGTCATTGGTGGGTTTTTGTACGATCCACGATATCTTGATTGGGTAGCAACGCTTGGCCCAATCCGACCACCACCAGAGCCACCCCCTTGAGGTAATCTTCCTTCCCTCTCCATTTATTTCATGTCTATACACATTCACGATGCATTGAGGACCATGCATGAGATAAGTGTGGGGGAGGATTTACTAACGTAGTTAGTTTTATATTTTCTTTCTTTTACACTTCTTTTTAATTAAAAAAAAAAACAAAAAAAAATCTTTTTTCTTTTCTTTTTACAAAACTTTTTGAAACAAGAGAAATAGTTTTGATCCATTTTTAAGAAAATTAAGATTATCTTAGAAATTAGGAAGACCTAATATTATGAAATTTTAAACCGAGTCAAAATAATAGATCTTGTTTAAATTTTAGGATAAGAAAGTAAAATTGAAAAGATAATTTGATCTTGAATTTTTTGCCTTAGATTTATGCACTCACACTTACACAATTTTTGGGATTGAAACAAAGACTAGAAATGCCATAAAAATATACTTAAAAAGAAAAAATTATTATGATAAATAAAAAATCACTTATTGAAGTTGGGTAATTATGCCTCAGGAAGCATGATTATTCATACCTAAAATGGTGGACAAAAATAAAATAATCCCCTTTAGTTTTGTGGCCTTGTTTACTCGAGTTCTTAAGTCCGAGGGATGTTTTCTCATCTGGTGCCCTAAGACCATCAGGTTTGGGAGTCACCGGCTAAAGGCTCACTACCCGGGTAAATAAGAAAGCCTAAGAAAATTAAGAAAAAAAGAAAAAAATATAAATGGCATGAAAGTTAGAGTTGATATCCCAAAAATCTTCACAGTTCACAAAGTGCATATTTTTTCTAAGAGTTTTATAAAAGATCAAAGAGTCAATTCAATTTTAAATTCTTACATTTAATTTATAACAAGATTTTGCATTTCGACTTAGTTTAAGGAAGATTAATTTCTGGTTAACCTATGACCTTGGATCACTTATATTTTCGCAAAAATACTTCAACACTTTTCTCTATTTCAAAAATGCATTTTCAAAATACTAACATTTGATTTCTTTCTTTATGATTTTGTGGGTGTAATCCGCTGAAAAGCCTCAGGAGACAAAACTCCTCCTCTAAGGGGAACTTAGAGGTTTAACGGCTTGTTGCACATGCTCAGTGCAATCGCGTCACCTGCGAAAGTGGTGTAATAATTTTCTTAGTTTTTTGTTTTGCTCGGGACGAGCAAAAGATAAGTGTGGGGGTGTGATTAGTCTCTAATTTTGCATAATTTTCATCACATTCTCACATTTATTTGATAATAAATTCTGCTAATAATATCTTGCTTGCTTGATCTCAGGTTAATGGTGTGCAAATGAAGAAGATGACCCAAATCACCATTTAATTGGTGATTAAAGGGCTATTAAAATAGCTATTGACCTAAAGAGCAGATTCTATCAAAACCAGGGGCGCCAAACCAGAAATCAGGAGCCATAGCCGACAGGGGGACAACCGCGCAGCACGCAGCAGGCGGCGCCGCACGCGCCGCCCAAGAAAAGCCGCGGAAATGCGGCATTTTGCCGCGTTTTCACGGCCAAAACTAGAAACCAAGAGATCCAGCCGACAGGGGGACAACCAGGCGGCGCGCAGAAGGCGGCGCGCGTAATGCCGCGGAAACGCGGCATTTGCCACGTTTCCGCGGCAATATGGCCGCGCCACGCGCGCCGTTTGGGGTCACATCCTGCCTCCTAACCCCTCAGGCGCCGCCGCACACGCCTACCAAGGACAGCCGCGGAAACGCGGCTTTTAACCCGTTTTCGCGGCCATATGGCCACGCCGCGCGCGCCGTTTCGGGTCACATCTTGTCCCCTGGCCCCTGTTCCCTTGTGCCTATAAATACCCCCCTGGGGTTCCTGAGGAGGAGATATGCATACTTAGGAGTAGTTTCTCTTCTCCATTTTGTATTTTAGGGTAGTTTAGATTAGGTCTTCTTCCTCCTCCATTGTAAGTTCCATTTTGTAAATCATGTATTAGGGAGAGAGAATAGTACATGTTAGGAAGTAAGAGTGCTTGTAATTGAAAGTGACAATCAATGAAAGGTGCTCTCTTACCTTATCTTTGTTTTCTTCTCTCTAATCTCTTTTACATGTGTAGCTAGTCTTTTCTCTCATGGCAACTAACTACTAACCACCAACTTGCTAACTTCTTTTATGGTAATCCACATGAATCTAATAGCCTCATTTTGGCCTTGCTCTTGCAATAGTCATTGATGGCTCATGATGATAGATTTAATACTCTAACTTCCTACCACTAACAAGCTAGCATTACTTTACTCCATGCTTACTTTTCTATAGTATTGATGGTTTAAGTGTAGCTTGCACTTGTTTGTTAAGTTGGGCTGTGATGAGTTACATATGGGTCATGCTTTGAATCGCTCTTGAACCAAGGACTAGTGATGGCTAATGATACATGTGAGGCAACTATCACTAAGAGGTTAGCGTGTTGGTGGAGTCATTAGTAGTTAGTAGCCATGAGTTTTCTTTCTCTTTCACTTGTTTTAGAAATACCAAAAACCACAAATATATTCTTTTCAATGTTTTCCACTTCTTCGTATTTCACTGTACCTCTCTTTTCATTCTTCCTTTTCTTTTCTTTTCATTCTTTAAAACTTTGAAGAACTTTTAATATAAACGTGAATTAACCGGTAAAGCTTCTATCGCCTCCCGTCCTTGTGGATACGACCCGTATAGCCACTTCGCTACTACGGAAGAATCGCAAAAGCAGTAACATCAACCCACACTTCCTTCTCTTATTTTAGTACTTGCTTTTTGCCGATCATGTTACAGGCTTATGAACTGGTTCAGTAGCTTTGTCCTCCTCAGATGTTTGTGGAGTGGATTGGGAGGAACTAGCAGAGGTGGAGGCAGGAGTGGGATCGGGATGGACAGGACTTTTCTGTTGGTAAACCTGGTTGTCTACCTTCTTTCCAGATCGCAGTGTGTGAACAGAATTACACTGGTTAATTGATGGATCCTGAATTTCATATGCTTGGTTGGAGGTTTTTGGGTTAACTAGCGGCTGACTAGGCAAAGTACCCTTAGGTCTTTCACTTGGGGAGCTAGGTAACTGGCTCATCTGTATTTCCAACCTCGATATGGCCTGTGAATGACTGTTCAGAGTTTGTCCCTGGTTTTGCATAAAAGCGGTTTGGGACTTTATGAAAGCCTCTATGCTCTCCTCCAATTTACTGATTTTCTTTTCTATTGGTGAGCCTTGGGAGGAGGAAACTGGGGCTTGACTGGGAAAAGTTGATGGAGGAGTAGGATGGTGAAAGTTGTTGGAAAAATTAGGCCTGGGAGGATTGTTTTGGGCCCAGGAAAAATTGGGGTGATTTCTCCAGCCAGGATTGTAGGTCTGTGAGTAAGGGTTGTGAGGCGGCCGTGAGTAAGCCGCGTTTAGGTGTTCCGGTGGCACTTGCTGGGCATGAAAAATGGGGCACTCTTCAAAGACATGGTTTGGGGCCTGACAATATGAACAACCTGGATTGTGAATTGGTGGTGGGTTGATCTGGTTGACACTGGCAGGCTCTTTTGTTTCCAGAGCCTCTATCCTTCTCATTAGGGTAGCAATCTTGGCCTCGGCAGCTATGGATGATTCTAGAGATAGGAGCCCTCCTCTTGAAGCTATAGATTGTGAATTCCTAGGTTTTTTCAAGGCTGGCTCCAATTGCAGGGTTTTCTCCGCTAAATCCTCAAATAAATCCCAACCCTGATTCTCATCCTTCTGCAAGAACTCTCCCTGACACATGGTTTCTAAAAGGGTTTTCGTTTGATAGTCTAGACCATCGTAAAGAATCTGGCACTGACGCCATTTCTCCACACCATGATGAGGGCACTGAGCCAGGAGATCTTTGAATCGCTCAAAGTATCTCCAAAATGGTTCGCTCGGTTCCTGCCTAAACTGCATGATGTTCTTCCTAATGAGGGCAGTTTTGTGAATTGGGTAAAATTTCTTCAAGAAGGCATTGACGAAATCATCCCACGTCGTGACTGAATCTGCTGCCAAACTGTACAACCATTTCTTAGCTAGGTCTTTTAGGGAAAAAGGGATGAAACCTAACCTAACGGCGTCGTCTCCTAGTTGAGGTATACGCATCATGAGGCATACTTCTTCAAATTCCCTAACAAAGAAGTATGCGTCCTCTGATTCTAAACCATGAAATTTGGGAAGAGTGTTAATGAATTGTGGCTTTAACTAAAAATTATTGCCGTTTGCTTCAGGAAGTTTTATGCAAGATGGAAGTGAAGTTTTGATCGGGTAAAATCTATCCTGAAGTGATGCCATCACCGGTTTTGGATGCAAGGGTAGAGAAGTATTTCTTGTTAATCTGGAAGTTGACGGATCTCTCACTCACTCTTGCATGCAGCACACCACAAACAACGTGAAGACAACAAACAATCAAAAAAGAACTAAAAACAAACAAAAGAAAGAAAAACAACCACAAGCCTTAATCTAAGGTACCTGGACCTAGACGACTCCTAACTAGTCGATTCTCCAGGAAAGGTTGTTGCAGGAACTCGACTACAAGCTAATCGGCCAGGAAAGGGCAAAGCTCGGGGGGAGGTATCTGGGCAGAGCCACGGGCCTAATTACACCAAACCACGGAGCTTTCGAGGCTTAACCTCTCAATCCACTTTCTTTAGACACCGATTTTGCAGGAGTATAGTTCTTACAATTTCTACCCTCGGTTAATCTCTTAGTGAGTCCGAGATGTCCCTAGGGCCAACGTCTATTGATTTTTAGTTAAGGCTTGAGAAAGTGTGAGTGCACTTGGAGATGGTTTTTGGCCTAAGGAAGGGTGATGAAATCCCCACCTTATCTTGTTTATTTGAGTTTTGCCCTTAAAGTCAATTGTGCAAGTGTACAGTTTATTCACAACAAGGTAACACTCAAAGCGGTAAATCACTTCAAAATGTTGGTCCTATTCTATATGAATGCACACGTACCTTGTCTGCAACACTCTTCAACAGAAATTGAAATGAATTGAAATAGACACGTGCCCTAAATGCAAAAGTCTAATCCAAATTTCAATTAAGCAACAAGTGAATTTCTGTTGAATTTATTTACACATGCATATAGGTGAAGCATCCAAGGAAACTAGAAATTTAGAAAGCAATTTTTTTTAGCGGCTTTCGGCAACCCTGCAAACGAGTTTGTTAGTACTTCAATCGAAAAAACTCGCTTTTACACGAATTTTTTCCGAGGGCAAAAGAGTCCTCGCGCAATATCCTTGGCCACCTCTTTCGCTTCCCATGATAGTGAGCTCCTTGGTTCTTCTCCTGAACACAAAAACAAAGAACAATTTTTAGTATTGAACAACAAAGCCGTTCCCTCCCCGACAACGGCGCCAAAATTTGATCGGCAAAAAGCAAGCTCAAGAAAAGTAGAAAGGGAGTGGGTCAAAGTTACTGCTTTTGCGATTCTTCCGTAGTAGCGAAGTGGCTATACGAGTCGTATCCACAAGGAGGGAGAGCGATGGAAGCTTGATGCGGCTTTTATGTTCAAGAAAAGAGAGGGTTCTTTGTTTCCAAATAAAGAATTGAAAAGTGAAAACAAGTTGTTTCAAGAATTGTTGGAAAATGTTTTGGTGGTTTGTAAAAGTGAGTTTTTCTTAATGGTAAAAACGCATGGCTAACTTTCTACTAATTTCTCCCACTAATCCCTAACTTCTTGAAGATGTGCCTCACGATGGATTATAGGCAAGCTTACCCTTTATGCAATGGAACTATTCATGTGGAAATTGAGTGAAAGTTCTTCCTATAACTTCGCTTTACACGGTAAAAACTCGGACATTCCCGTATCAAGATCCATTAGAAGGCAAGAATACGGGAAGACACGAGTGCACTAATGGTATCGGCGAAGTTAAAAGGAAAGTCTCTAACTTACAACAACAAGCAAAGTACAAAACCCATAGACCATCAAAAAAAATCATTTAAGTATGAAATATAAGAAGGTAAATACTTGTAGGTACGTTAGAGTTAGAACCCTCATCTTAAGATGCCATAGCTCTCGTTTGCACAAGGCTTGTTTGACACTATTGACTCATTCAGGTTATCAATCAAGAAGTTAGAAATTAGTAGGTTAGTACTTAGTTAGCCATGCAATGGAGGAGTTAGTTACACATGGTGAAGAAAAGAACAACAAAAGAAAAGAGATAAAGAGAAGGAGTTACACTAAAGCAAGAATGTAAAAGCAAATGAAAGCAAATTGAAAACAACTAGTAAATGGAAAGAAGAAAGAGAAGTAATTACTTGTATTATCTTGTCACCTTCCAATACAACTTGTACACACTCTCTCTCTTTCACTCTAATGGCTAAAGCTAGACTAGAAGAAGAACAACAATAACAACTACAAACTAAAAACAAGATTACAAAAACTTGCTCTAACTCTGGATCTGGCCAAACTGAAGACCCCAGGGGGGTATTTATAGGCATTAGGGGAAAGGGGGCCACGTGGGAAGCACGTGGCCCAAAGCGCAGGCGCGCGCGCCTGGCTTCGGGCAGCGTGTCGCCCAGTTTGTCTCCTGTCGATTAGACCTCCTGGATTTGCGATTTGACTCCCTGGGCTGACAAAATCTTCACTCTAAAGTCAATGGCTAATTGATAGGCTTTTAATCACCAATTAAATGGTAATTTAGGTCTTCTTCCTCATTTGCACACCATGGACCTAGATTGAAGCAACCAAAGCTTTATTAGCAAAATTTAACATTAAATAAATATGAGAATGTAGTGATAATTATGCAAAATTAGAGACTAATCATCCATACTTGTATTTATCGCATGTTTAACTTATTTACCGCATGCACCTATGCTCTTCATACTGCCTTCCATGCATGTTTTTAGTTTCAGATTCATCGATATATATGATTTACTATCGTTCCTTTAATTTCTCTTAAGGCATTTGTTATTACTTGTGTCTGCATACTTAGATCACATCACTTAATCATGTACACGTATACTGTTATGCACGCCATCTGGCTTCATTATATGTACTCGCAGGGTTGCGTCTGATAACCTTGGATTCTTATGTCCAGATCCTGGAGTCTAGATCGTAGCCTTACTGTACCTGATCGAAGTGGCGCAGCAGGAGCGTGGATTAGCAATTGCTTGTCTAGACCCTCTTTCTTACAGCCTCCTCATGATCGGCTCGCGAGATTTTCATCTTGCCACTCGTGAGTACTTTCCTGTATTTCATATTGTACATCCTGCTTTTGTGCTTCTTAGTGATCATATATTCTTTAGATATTATATCATACCTTGTGATAACTGTGTACTGGTGTTATTATTGCTAGATTGTGTGTTATCACTGTGCTTCCATACTCTGATTCTTGCCTGTACTGATGCTTAGCGTATATACGTGTGGGTATTCTCGACCTGCGTGTATACGTCACAATAACATCTCCGTACCCGCGGGATCGGGCGTTACAAAAATAAAAAAGACATTGCAAGTTAGCAAGTTAGTAGGTTAGGTGTTAGAAATGTTAGAATGTTAGAATCCATCATCATAAGCCATTAATGGCTCTTGCAAGAGTAAGGCCTTGTAGAGGCTATTAGATTCATGTGGATTATCAAGTAAGTGGTTAGATGGTTAGTGGTAGTAGTTAGATTGCCATGAGAAGAAAAGTTAGCTAAGCATCATGTAGAAGATAGAGAAGATTACATTGGAGAAGAAAGGAGACACCTTTACATAGATTGTCAGCATCTATTATATCAATATCTCTCTATCTCTCTCTGAATCTCTTAGCCCTACTACAAGATCTAAAAACAAAATAAAAATACAAAAGAAAGAAGAAGAATACCTACACTACACTAAAAGATAAAAAACCTAGTCTAATTCCCAATTTGCTTGCTTTTCAGGCCTCTACAGGGCTATTTATAGGCAAAAGAGGTTTCTAGAAGACGAGACGGGGCCACGCGTCGAAGATCGACGCGTGGTCCCACCACATTGCCACGTTTCTGTGACAAAATCAGGGAATTAGGTTCCTGGTTTTGGTGAGGACCTTCTCCTGGCTTCGAGGACCTTCCTGGTATATTCGGATTCGTGTAGTTTTGCCCGAATATTCGTCTGACGTGCGCAAGGGTCTGGGTTCAATGCATCATTTAGAAGCTCCCTTACTTGGCCTCCAAGAAATCCAGATATAATTACCCAAAAATGGGTTTAATTAAGCTCTTATTACTCCTTTGCCTCTAAACTCTTGATTTATTTGCAAAGTAAACTAAAACACAATTACAAATGATATTTTATTCATAAATCAGTAGAAAAATACGATATAATAATGTAGAGTTGTAGACTAATCACACCCCAAACTTATCTTTTGCTTGTCCTGAGCAAAATAAGAAAAGAAAAACTATACTACAAATGTTATTACACCACTTTCGTAGGTGACGCGATTGCACTGAGTGCGTGCAACAAGCCGTTAAACCTCTAGGTTACCCCTAGAGGAGGAGTTTTGTCTCCTGAAGGTTTTCAGCTGATTGTACCCACAAAATCCATAAAGAAAGAAGACAAATATTAATATTTTGAATACACATTTTGAAAGAGAGACAAGTTTACGAAATATTTTTGCAAAAATATAAGCGATCTAAGGTCATAAGTCCACCAAAAATTATTCTTTCTTAAACTTAATCTATATGCAAGATCTTGTTTTCAGATTAAGGTAAGAATTCAAAATTGGATTGAATATTTTATCCTTCATAAAACTTAGATAATTTGTACTTTGTGATAGTGAAGATTTCTGGGATTTCAACTCTAACCATCAAGCCATTTATTTATGTATATATATTAATTTTTTTCTTCCCTTAGTTTTCTTAGGCTTTCTAGTTTACCAGGGTAGTGAGCCTTTAACCGATGACTCTCATACTGGACGGTCTTAGGGCACCATATGAGAAAACATCCATCGGGTTTAAGGACTCGAGTAAACAAGACCACAAAACTAAGGGGGATTTATTTGTTTCTTTCGACCACCGTTAGGCATGAATAATCATGCTTCTTGAGGCATAATTATCCAGCTTAATAAGTGATTTTTTTATTTATACCATATATTTTTTTCTTTTTCTTTTTATTTCTTTATTAGTATTATTTTTTATTTAATGGCATTTTAGGTCTTTGTTTCTATCCCAAAAATGTGCAAGTGTGAATTGCAAACTATCTAAGGCAAAAAAATTCAAGATAAAATTATCTCTCCAATTTATCTTACTTAACCTATAATCTTAAACAAGATCCATTATTTCGAATAGGTTTAAGATGTCATAATTAAGGCTTTCTTAATTTCTAAGATCATCTTAATTTTCTTACAAATAGTTCAAAACTTTGTCTCTTATTTCAAAATGTTTTTAAAAGAAAAAATCCGATACAAAAAGGGAAATTCTAAGAATATCCTAAAAGAAGTGTAAAAGAAAGAAAATCTAAAAACTCTACGTTAGTAAACCCTCCCTCACACTTATCTCATGCATTGTCCTCAATGCATTGTGATGTATGTATGCATGAAACAAATAGAGAGGGAAGGAAAAATCACCTCAAGGTGGTGGTTCCGGTGGTGGTCTGATTGGTTCACGAAATGCGGCCCAATTCAATTTGCGTGGAGTCCGGAGGAACCCACCAGAGATGTCTATAATACAACCCATTATTATGATGTATATATGAATGATTTTTATTAAGAATTTTACCCCATCTATTTTTCAAATTTTCAAAATAATTTCAGAGTCAATTTTATCAACACCCTTGTCCCAAATGGAGTATGAAAAGATGGAATGATTGATTTGGATTCAGGAAGTACAGGAACGACCACTGACTTAGGAATTTGACTTAAGTCAAGTAAAGATTTTGGAGTGGAGATTGGTTCAGGAAGTGGGTCCAAATCAAGAAGTTGAAATTCAAGTCCACATTTATTTTCCTACAATGGAATGTGACTTTTTAAGATAGGTGATTCAAGTTTAAGAATGACAAGTATGGGAACCAAAACTGAATCTAAAATGTTACCCAAGTTGGGTAACGAAATAAGAGTCAATATTGATTAAGGAATTTGAACTGGAGCAGAAATTTGAGGATCAATGTCACATTCCTTATTGAGTTTAATTTCATAAAAATGAGAACTTGCCAATTTATCAATGGGACATTCAAAAGTATGAAATTTGTCAAGTTCAATTTGTTGATCATAAAAGATTGGTGATTCAATTTCACGATGGATTGGCACAGGATCTAATGTTGACTCGAAAAAAGCCTGAATCAGGTAAAAACACCCCAGTCATTGTGGAATCAGGAAGTGAAATTGAATCACCAAGTTGAGGTTCATGATCATATTCATGCTCAAGTTCAATCTCAAGAAAAGGAAAACTTGTCAAAATGTCAATGAGATTTTCAACATTTGAAGTTTGGTTAAGTTCAGATGGGTGTGCTGAAATTGAATCTTGGTTTCCAAAATGATAAGAGTCCTGGGTCAGATCAATAGAGTTGGGGATATCTGAATTGGTCAAAGGTTGATAAGATAGAGTTTTCTCACTTCTATAAATGCTAACCAATTGACTCAATTGTGTTTCCAACCTATTAATAGACTGGGCAGAGGATTTTTGAAATTGTAGTGCGGACTCCTGCGAGACTTCTATACTCTTTTCTAGATACGATGTTTCTTCAAGTGGATGCTCTAGAAAAGGAGTGTAAGGATCTTGGTTTTCAAAACAACAAGAGTCTTAGGTCAAATCGATAGAATTAGAGATATCTGGATTGGTCAAAGGTTGATTAGAGAGAGTTTCTTCATTCTTATAAATGTTGACCAATTGACTCAATTGTATTTCTAATCTATCGATAGACTGAGAAGAAGATTTTTGAAATTGTATTGCGGACTCCTACAAGATTTCTATACTTTTTTCTAAATGTAATTTTTCTTCAAGTGAATGGTCCAAAAAGGGAGTATAAGAATCTTGGTTTTAGAAAATTTGTGAAGAGTGTGAGTCCAACATGTTTTGAGATTGAAGCTCAGACTCACGAATGCATTCCATACTCGTTTTCAAGGCAGATGGTTGGTCATTTTGAATAGGTGAAACTGAGGATGAATCATGAAAATATTATGGAATTGGTGAATTGAGCTTCTTTTGTTGAGACTCAAGCATGGCTTGTATGACTTCTATACTTTTTTTGAACTCAGATATTTCTTCAATGGGAGGTTCAAAAAAGGAGTATAGGAAGCAAAATTGGGGAATGAGGATTATGAAAATTATGAAAATTGTGGACAAGATGGTGAAAAATTTGACTCGGGGGAGGTGAATCCCCATTGACTCTGTGACGAGTTGAAATTATTTTTGAAATTATAGTTATAAGATTGGGGGTATGGGTTGTATTGATTCGGATAAGTCCAACCCGGTCTATTTGGTTAGTTCATATTGTAAAAAATCGGTTGGAATTATCTGAAACAAATGGAGTTAGTGTGAAATATGGATTCATATTAGGATTGAAAGAATTGTTATTGTTGAATTCTATTTCACAAACAATCACAAAAAAAAAAGCAAGCAAACAAACAAAAAGAAAGAAAAAGCCAAAACCAAGCCTATACTAAGGTTGACCTAGACCTAGACGACACCTAACTGGTCGATTACCCGGGGAAGGTTGTTGTATGAATCCGACCATAAGCTAATCGGCTAGGTAGGGAAAAAAATACGGGGGGAGGTATCCGTACGTAAACAACGGGCCGTAATTACACCAAACCACGGTATCTTCGAGGCGTAACCTCTTAATCCCTAACCTTAGATACCGATTTCACCAGAGTAAGATTCAAAACAAGTTTCACCCTCGGTCAATCTCTTAATGAGTCTGAGATGTCCCTAGGGGCCAACGTCTATCAATTTTTATTAAGGCTTGGGTTGTGTGAGTGGGGAGGTGGTTTTTGGGCTAAGGAAGGGTGATGAAATTCTCACCTTATCTTGAATGGGTTTTGCCCTTAATTTCAATTCGTGCAAGTGTGCAATATAGAAAAAAAGATAACACATAGCGAATAAATCACCCACGTGTTTGTCCTATGCTATATGCAATGCCATATGTATACCTCAGCCTAAATCACAACAACAGAACAAAATACAGTATATTGGAATTAAATTGACACGTGCCTAAATGCAAATGTCTAAACCGTATTAAAAGTGTCCAAATACCGTATTTTAATTCTTTAATTATTACGGTGTGTAGGAAATCAAAGTAGAAATTTAAAGCAAAATACATCAATATATGCAACTTGCAAGGTCCCTACAAAAGATGAAGTTCAAATGCCACAAATACGCCGCATTTTCGCGGCTTTCCTTGGGTTCCACGGAACAGTTATGGAAGCAGGGTTCTTGCTTTCTAGAGCAGGGACATGCAAGCAAAAGGAGAGTTCTGCAATGCTAAGTTTTTGCAAAGATTGACCTGCACACCAAAACAGATAAGAAAATTTTAACAAAAATGTGAGTTTAAACCATTCCCATCCCCGATAATGGCGCTAAAATTTGATCGGGTCGGAACGAGCACTCGAAAATGTATACTTATGAAATCAGTGAAATTATATATGTGCTAATGTTCCCTCGATACTTCCGTTATAGCATTGGCTCGACGGGTCAAATTTACAGGGACGGGAGGCAATAGAAGTATTAACAGTTCTTATCCACGTCCGTTGTTAACAATTTCTTCTTTGTAAAAGAATGAGAAAAGAAAAAGAAAATAAAAGAAATCCGAAAGTGATAGATGGAGAAGGCGATAAAACAGCGTTGTGAAAATGAAAGAGAAATCGTTTTGAAAACAAAAAGAAGATGAAATAGAGGTGAACTAAGAAGATGGTGAAAACAATGATGAAAAGATAAAATAAGAGTTTTGAAATTGATTTTTAAAACAAGATAAAAGAAAACTCATGGCTACTAACTACTAATTGCTCCACTAACCATGCTAATCTCTTAGTGATAGTTGTCTCACATGAATCCTTGGCCATCACTAATCCTTGGCTTCAAGAGACACTACAAAGCATGGCTCATAAGATTGTTCTTCTACATTCAAAGAACACATCCATACCACATAACAAGTTGTAAGCTACTATTAAATCATCAAAACCGGTCAGAGGTGAGCATGAAATAAAGAAGACATTGCAAGTTAGCAAGTTGTGGGCTAGGTGCTAGAAATGTTAGAATGTTAGAATCCATCATCATGAGCCATCAATAGCTCTTGCAAGAGCAAGGCTTTGTAGAGACTATTAGATTCTTATGGATTATCAAGTAAGTGGTTAGATGGTTAGTTGTTAGTAGTTAGATTGCCATGAGAAGAAAAGTTAGCCAAGCATCATGTAGAAGATGGAGAAGATTACATTGGAGAAGAAAAGAGACACCTTTACATAGATTGTCACCATCTATTACATTAATATCTCTCTATCTCTCTCTGAATCTCTCAGCCCTCTCAGTTCTAAAAACAACATAAAAATACAAAAGAAAGAAGAAGAATACCTATACTACACTAAAAGATAGAAAACCTAGCCTAATTTCCAATCTGCTTGCGTTTCGGGCCTCTATAGGGCTATTTATAGGCAAAAGAGGTTTCTAGAAGACGAGAAGGGGCTACGCGTCGAAGATCGACGCGTGGCCCCACCACATTGCTACAGAAATGTGACATTTGCTGCGTATCTATGGTAAAACTAGGGAATTAAGTCCTTGGTTTTGGCAAGGACCTTCTCCTGGCTTCGAGGACCTTCCTGGTATATCCGAATTGGGTAGTTTTGCCCGGATATTCGTCTGACGTGCGCAAGCGTCTAGGTTCAATGCATCTTCTAGATGCTCCCTTGCTTGGCCTCTAAGAAATTCGGATTTAATTATCTGAAAATGGGTTTTATTAAGCTCTTATTACTCCTTTGCCCGTAAACTCTTGATTTATCTGCAAAGTAAACCAATGATATTTTATTCATAAATCAATAGGAAAATGCGATATAATAATGCAGAATTGTAGACTAATCACCTTCCTTTCCATCTCATGGGTCGTAAGGTTGCCTATAAGACCAATGAGCTCTATTTCCTCCTTATCATTTAGTTCCTTTAAAAGGTTGTAGCCTTTACTTCCCATGAGGGTGGGAGAGCACGAATGATCTTCCTCACTTTTTGATCATTGTCAATGCCGTCACCTAAAGAAGGAAGACCGTTAGTAATTTTAGTAAACTTTGTAACCAAATCATCAATGGATTTATTTTAATACATAGTGAAGTTTTCATATTGAGAACGCAAGAGATCAATTTTAGCCCTCTTGACTTGTGCTGTTCCCTCATGAGTGACCACCTGGTGAGACCAAATCTCATAGGCAAATTTGCAGTGAATAAACCTAGCTATATCATCATCATTCAAGGCTTGAAGCAATGCATAATGTGCTTTTGCATGCATCAAATTCCTTGGTGATAATATCGGACCAAGTGTCTTCATCATCACTAGGTATGCTAAATGGTTTGTTCATCGCTTTTGCAACCTGGCTTCCTAGGGATTGCAAAAATATGGTCATCTTAACCTTCCATATGGAAAAGTTAAGGCCATCAAACTTGGGAGGGGCCTTAATACCATCAGCCATATTTACTAAGGTGAATGATTATGAAATATTGAAAACTGTGATTAGCAATAAAGGATCTCTCTAAGGTTGTCAAGCCAAGAACTAGAGACCAAGCTCTGATACCAATTGAAAAACACCTAGAGGGGGGTGAATAGGTGTTATGTTAATCAAATGCACTTTTAAAACTAGTTGAAATGAAATATGCAAGCGGTCACTCAAAATAAGGATTTGAAGCCGAATTCCCAGTGAAGGGCTCTAAAACTTCTTCTTTTTGATTCCTCTAGATGATGAGTTGAGATGCTTAATTACTTTCTTGTTGATATGAATATAGACCAAAAATGCAAAGTGATGGAATGAGTGTTATAATGTAAAGCAAGACAAATAAAATCACAAGTAAATAAATGTAAAGCAATAAAGAGCAAGATCAAAACAAACGCAAACACAAGAGAATTTGTTTCGAGGTTCGAGCCACTGCTCTACGTTCCCGCCTTCACCACTATGAAGGAATACCACTATATCCACTATGGGAACTTCCACAAAGGATCTTTACACCAAAGGGATTACAACTTGGTCTACTCAAGACTGGAGTATCCAACTTCAACAATACTATCCTCCACACAAGAGAAATTACAACTCAATGAAATACAAGTCACTTGGTGATCTAGGAAGACCATAAACACTCTCTTACAACTTCTTATAGAGTGGAGCATGAATTGAGGCTCAAGAAGTTAAGTGAGAGAAAAATTTAATTAGCAAAGATTTAGAAGACTTAAAAACCAACTGAAAAACTTTGCAATAGAAAGAACTTTAAAAATAGAAAGCTATAAACACTTCTCCCTTGAAAATACTTGAAACTTGGATATTTTTCTTGTTAAAAACCAAAACCCATGCCCTCTATTTATAGGCAAGGGATGAATAACATTCAAGAGTTAAGTTAGGTGATTTGAGGTGAGTTTGACCTCTTGGAAACATAAAATGACTGTTAGACTTATTAAAATCAAAATAAATTCAAAATGTAGCCGTTATGCCAACCTGAATGACTGCCGGTCGACCGGTACGTCACTTAAAATATAGCTATTGTCTCTGATCGACCGCTCGGTCACCACAGGTCATTTTAAAATTTTTGAACTATCGGTCGACCGGCCCGATCGACCGACACAAACAAAGAGTAAGGCCCTTGCAGTCGGTCGACCGCAAGGGTTGACGGTCGACCGACCCGGTCGACCGACAAACGTGCACAGATGTGAACGCCCACGGCCAAAAAGCCCGATCGACCGGCCAGTCGACCGTATTGGCCTGAAACATCTACGGTCGACCGGCCGGTCGACCATTATGGCATGCAATAGACTTTAAACAGATTTTTGAACTTTGAAATTTCTTTAAAATATTTTGTATTGGTTTGAGGGTTATGTAGCATAGTATAGGAGATAAAATACATGTTCTAAATTTGATATAAAAATTTTGAAAAATTATGAAATATGTATAAATACCAAATATGCAACAAAACCAATACTATCCAAAACTTGTATTTTTGAAAAGTGTATTTTTGTGTGTGTAACTTCTTAAACACTTCTATCATATTCTTACTCTTTAATATACTAATATCTTACAAGGGTCTAGGTGACTATAAGATCTTCAATCGGGCTTCTCCATTTACATCGTTTGAATGTACTGAGTTTTGATCCCGTATTGAGTCTTCTTGAGTTTATAATACCTTCCTTTAGAGGAAGAAACCTTTTGAATCCTTAGAGCCCTGAAATAATCTTAAACAGTTAAACTTGATTAGTACAAATAACTATATATGTTTTGTTATCATCAACATCATAAAACTGGGAGATTGTAACCTTTGGACAACATCTTGATAATTTGGTTGAAATGATGAGTCTAACATGTTTTGAAGAATTTGTTGTTGGGACTCAAGCATGGCTTCTATACTCTTCTGTATCTCTGATTTTTGTTTAATTGGTAGCTTAGGAAAAGGAGTATATGAAGCATGATATGGGAACAAAAATGGTAGACAAGGTGGTTAAAAATTTGACTTGGGGGAGGTGAATCCCCATTGACTCTGTGTAGAATGAAAACTATTTTGAAAATTTTGATCGTAGAATTAGGGATACGGGTCATATTGAGTCGGACAAACCCAATTCGACATGTATGGTTGGTTCATATTGTACATAGCCGGGTCAGAGTTATCCGGGTCAAATGAGGTCAAGGTGAAAAATAGATTTATTTGGTTGGAAAAATTTTGGTCATATTCTATTTTATCACAATAATCACAAAAAGGAAAAATCAAACAAACAAATAAACAAATAAAAAAAGAAAAAAATTCAAAAACAAGCCTATACTAGGGTTGACCGAGACACAGACGACTCCTAACTGGTTAGACTATCAACGGGGGGTACCTTGTAGGAATCTGACCACAAATTAATCGGCCAGGTAGGGGTAAGATCAGTGGGAGGTATCTGTGCCTGAGCAACGGGGCCTGAGCAACGGGCCTAATTATGTCAAACCACTGTTCTTTAAGGTTTCACCTCTCAATCCCCAGCCTTTGACACTGATTTGACAAGAGTCAAATTCTAACAACTTCTCCCTTAGGTCAATCTCCTAAATGAGTTCGAAATGTCCCCAGGAGCCAACGTCTGGTAAATTTTATTTAGGCTTGGGTTGTGTGCGTGGGGAAGTGATTTTTTGGCTAAGGAAGGGTAATGACTTTCACACCTTATGTTATGTTGGGTTTTGCCCTTAATTTTGATTCGTGCAAGTGTGCAATATAGGCAAGAATGAACACAAAAAAGTGAGTAAATCACTGAAGTGTTTGTCCTAAGCTATATGCAATAGAATATGTACACCTCCGTTAAGATCACAATAACACAAGAACAAAATACAGTATATTTGAATTGAAATCGATACGTGCCTAGATGCAAATGTCTAAACCGTTTTAAAGCATCCAATTTTCATATTTTAGCTCTTAATTATTACAATTCATAGGTAATCTAAATAAAAAACAAGTAGCAGAAGATAGTAATATACAAAGATTTACCCAACCACATAATAACTTTTGAAGCACTTGCTTCCTGCATACTTGAGCAAGGAGCTGCAAGTAAGGGTGAACTTCTGCAATGCTAAAAATTTGACCTGCACACCAAAAATAAAGAAGAACAACTAACAAAAATGTGAAATCAAATTGTTTCCATCCCCGACAACGGCGCCAAAATTTGATCTGGGAAAACCGTGCACAAAAAATGTCATTTTGAAATCACTAATTAAAGTGTGTGTGCTTTGGTTTTCTCGATACTTCCGTTATAGCGTAAAGGCTAAATGGGTCGAATCCACAGGGACGGGAAGCGATAGAAGCTTTACGGGTATATTCACGGTGTGTTAACAGTTCTTCTATGTTTTAAAGAATAGAAAGAAAAGAAAAGAGAGAATGGAAAGAGAGGTGAAAACAAAGATAGAAACATTGAAGAGAAAAAATTTGAAAATTTTGCATTTATTTCTAAAACAAAGTAAAAAGAAAAAAACCATGGCTACTAACTACTAATGGCTCTACCAATACGCTAACCTCTCAATGATAGTTGCCACACATGTATCCTTAGCCATTGTTTGGTAGGAAAATTGAGGGTGTGTGTGTAAATTCTTTATTTGATTGTAAAGAAAATTACTACAGATCAATAATCCTTTTACAAGAGAGGGAAGATATTTAAGCTCAAATCTCCCCTTTGTTTAGTACCGGGTTCTTGATGTGGCGATAGAAAGTGAATCTTATTTTTCGTTGACCGGGTGAACGTCGAGGCCTCTTGGAATCTTCTCTTTTGACGGTGGACGAAGTAACACAGCTTCTGTCTAATAAGAATCTCAAAGAGACTTTACGCAAGAATAAACTTGAACTCAGTAAGTTGTTAGAAGAGTTGAACTCTCTTTCTTTTTTTAGCTGGAGATCTTAGTCTTTCTACGGCTTATGACCGGAGTTCATCTGACCAAAAATTTCTGACCCCTCTTCCATAGAAAACTGGGCTATTTATGGAGGTTTCATAGGGTAAAAGTGTCCCCTAAAAATACTCCATAATGGGGGTTAACTCCCTCATTTCGTGGGCAGTAATTGACCCACTAATGAGGGCAGTTATCTGTAGTTGAAACGCGGGCTTCAGGCCTCGCGTTTAACCGTTGAGGTAATGCTTGAGCTTCACATTTGGTGGAAATGTGAGCTTCAAGTTTTGCGTCAAGCTTTATGTGAGGTACGGGCTTCAGGCTCTGCGTCTTGGTCATTGTGGTGAAGTAGAGACACGAATTTCGACCCTCGCGTCTTGATACTGTAGTGATGCTACTGCAGTGATGCTGAAACGTGGATTTTGATCCTCGCATCTTGGTCATTGCAGTGATGTTGAGACGCGAGTTTTGACCCTCGCGTCTGGGTGTTGCGGCAGTGGCTATGATTAGCCCTGCGTTTGGAGTTTGGACTCTGCTTTCTGATGACTTATCCTCAGCGATTTTTGGACAGTCTACAGAATCCCTCCAAAGTTTTCAATATTCCACGATTGACTGGGACAGATTTCGAAATACTTTGGACTTTGGTCGAGTTCATATTTCTCATGATTTGACTGACAATCATTTGAGATGCTCTGGGCTTGATCCTATCTGGAATGTGGTCTTCGTGAGTGTACTATAAATCCTTTGAAGCCACCAGAGATGATCATGGTGACTGTCTAGATATGCAGCCCAGACCTCCTCAGTGCTCTGAGCTTGTTGTTGGTATACTGTTGAACCAGGGGTAAACAGTCGTCTGCTTATGCCAGTGCACTGTTGAACTGATTGCAGAAGTAAAGACTGAATGCAAGTCTTGTAGATGAAGGGGTCGCATTACTCTAGAGACGCACTCCTCACTTAGAGTGAGGACGCATCTATTAATTTGCTGAAGAAATGCGGCCTCTTAGAGGGACGCGATATTTGGAGTGAAGACGCAGTTCTCATCCTATTGACTGGACACAGCTTTGGTCTTGCGAATGGGCATGAACTCATGACACAATCCTGAATAGTCATGGAGGATGGTCCCAGCTTGCTGAGAAGACGCGGCTCTGAACCACTACAGGAGACGCGGTTGTGGCCTCTTCAGTGGTAATGAAAGGAACGCAACCCTTAGGTCTGTGAAAGGTCGTGAACTTGTGGACACGACCTTTGAGTCTGCGCCCGACGCAGCTTCCTAAGCGTCACATGTAGCCCGTCTTAAAGATCTTATTGGATATTTTAACGCCAAGTCGGTGTTGATGATTGGGGATTTGTGTCCTTCAATGTTTCCCGAAGTGGTAATCCACGCGTCAGCTCTTTATTGGACTTGATATTCGTGCGAGAATTAAGGTTGATGACTTTGATTTTTATGCCTTTAATTGTAAGCCTTATGGCTTGCCTATAAATAGGTCTCATCCCCTTAACAGTCCACAACTTAAACTATTCCCTTTGAGAGCATGCGCTCTGAAGGTCTTCGTTTAGATTTGTCTATCTTCCCTTCAAGAGGAGGTGTTCCAATGAATAGCAAGAACTTAAAGCTTTCGTGCTTTTCTTTAATCTTCTCTGAAGATTATCACTGTCAAGTGATTTCAAGATCAAAAGTATCATTTTAAGTGCTTTTACGGTTGCACCTTGATGAATAAAGTTCAACTTCTAGAGAATTCTCCCTCGGGTAGGAACTATTTGTCGCTATGAAATACCTAGTCCCACTGAGTTTCAATTTTTCTGTCCATTGAAGAAATTCGATGTCTTGATCTTCTCTTGAAATCTGATTGATACGCCCGTGTTCGGAAGTTGCATCTTTCAGGCTCGTTGATGAAGCGCGAACTGACTGACTTTGAACTCTAACTCACAAATCCTTTGAGCGAGAGTGTGATAAACTCTGTACTTGGATCTTGAGACGCGGGCTTTGTACATAAAGTTTTCGTTTGAGATTCTTAACTTAAGAGAATTCTAGCTCTTTTGAGACCTCTGGACTAGATGTGGCAACCCCTGTTTCTCAAACACGGGTGTGGCGACCTCTGCATCTGGGTTACCTCGCATCTTATATCTTAGACGCAAGTCTAACCCCAGATTGTGTTCAGATCTGACCTGGTTAACTCCGTGTTTGAAGTTCACAACTTTAGTCTCGCGTCTGACCTTCAGCTTTTTTGTTCCTGCCTTAACAGAATTTTAACCTTTTTTAGTTTTTTGCTTCTTATAGGTTCGGGCAGCTTCAGTCAGTCTTCTGCGTCTTTGCTGGGCTCTTGGGAGAATATTTCGACGAGCCAGCTTGTTCGATTGGCAAGCACTCGGGGAATCAAAGCTCTTGTTCATAGGTAGGGAGGCTTCGCGCGGTTAATGATACCCGTCAAGGCCTTATTGGACATGATGCACAAGTAATGTCCCGGGTTTGTCATGGTCATAGTGGGTATGGTGGTGGGTTTGGTCCTCTTGCAGGTCACAAGAAAGAGGACGTTATCAGTAAGGTCTCGGATCCTCCGTTCACCAATCTTATCCCCAGAAGTGACATCGATGAAAAATCCATGCTCATTGGATGACTTTCTGGTGGTGGAGATGCTCATTAAGCGAAGGATTACGACCCACACCAGTTGGTCAGATGGAATCAGAATATTTCTGTGCATTTCGACGTCGAGAAACACCATTATTCTTGGTTACCGATGAGCTTCTTCAATGTTTACATCATGCATCATGATGTAATCAGCATCCGATTGTCTCAGCACTGATCAACTGCAACATGATTCAATAGAAGAAGAGAGGAACCTTTCTTCTGTGCTCTTTCAAACATCTTGTATTTGGAGCAATGTAGATGTCTTGAGGAGTGAGTGCAACCTTTCGCTGAGGGAGAGGAACTTCTTTGTACTCCTTTATTGTAACACTCAATCTTATTGTATAAGAGAGCATCTTGTATCACTTTCATATGTTTGAATATCCATAAAAGTAACACTTCTTCTTGTCTTCTTATATATCTTGAATTCCTTTTTTACATTGAAAATCAGACACATAGAAGTAGGAACTTTTGACTTACTAGAAATGCGATAATTAACTTAACAAGTCAAAGTTGGGGAAAATTCCATTTCGGGAATTTAACATTACTGTCAGAGGTGTGATATTAACTTGACAGGAATGTGGGTCAGAGGTGTGATATTAACTTGACTCAACGGGAATTTCAGCTTCACTTGGGAAGACTGAAAACATCACTATCATAGGTGTAATGTTTAACTTGACGGTGAAGGTAATGCTAGAGGTGTAATTTTGAACTAGGCATTGGTCATCTCGACTTCGATAGGGAATTTTGAGGGAAAGTCATTGTTATAGGTATATTGTTGAACTTAGCAATGAACTGGATACTAGAGGTGTGATGTTAAACTTAGTATCACTCATCTCAGCTTCGATATGGAAGTCTAAGGAAGAGTGACTGTCAGAGGTTTAATATTGAACTTGGCAGCAACTTAATCATTGTTAGAGGTGTGGTATTAAACTTAACAGTAATTTGTCAGAGGTTTATTTTAAACTTGATAAGAATTAGTTTGCGATAGGAGCAATTTCGAGGATTTGTCATTCTATTGATGAGAATTGACAAGTAGAATTTGGAATGTTAGAGGTGTAATTTTAACTTGAAAAAAATTGGTTTGTGATAGGAGCAATTTTGAGGACTTGTCATTCTATTGATGAGAATTGACAAATAGAATTTGGAATGTCAGAGGTGTAATTTTAACTTGAAAAAAATTGGTTTGCGATAGGAGCAATTTTGAGGACTTGTCATTCTATTGATGAGAATTGACAAGTAAAATTTGGAATGTCAGAGGTGTAATTTTAACTTGATAAAAATTGGTTTGCGATAGGAGCAATTTTGAGGACTTGTCATTCTATTGATGAAAATTGACAAGTAGAATTTAGAATGTCAGAGGTGTAATTTTAACTTGACAAAAATTGGTTTGCGATAGGAGTAATTTGAGGACTTGTTATTCTATTGATGAGAATTGACAAGTGAAATTTGGAATGTCAGAGGTGTAATTTTAACTTGATAAAAATTGGTTTGCGATAGGAGCAATTTTGAGGACTTGTCATTCTATTGATGAGAATTGACAAGTGGAATTTGGAATATCAGAGGTGTAATTTTAACTTGACAAAAATTGGTTTGCGATGGGAACAATTTTGAGGACTTGTCATTCTATTGATGAGAATTGACAAGTGAAATTTGGAATGTCAGAGGTGTAATTTCAACTTGACAAAAATTGGTTTGCAATGGGAGCAATTTTGAGGACTTGTCATTCTATTGATGAGAATTGACAAGTGAATTTGGAATGTCAGAGGTGTAATTTTAACTTGACAAAAAATAGTTTGCGATAGGAGCAATTTTGAGGATTTGTCATTCTATTGATGAGAATTGACAGTGGAGGTGTAATTTCAACTTGACAAACATTGGTTTACGATAGGAGCAATTTTGAGGACTTGTCATTCTATTGATGAAAATTGACAGGTGGAATTTAAAATGTCAGAGGTGTAATTTCAACTTGACAAAAATTGGTTTGTTGAGGACTTGTCATTCTATTGATGAGAATTGACAGGTGGAATTTGGAATGTCAGAGGTGTAATTTCAACTTGACAAAAATTGATTTGTGATAGGAGCAATTTTGAGGACTTGTCATTCTATTGATGAGAATTGACAGGTGGAATTTAGAATGTCAAAGGTATAATTTTAACTTGACATAAATTGATTTGCGATAGGAGCAGTTTTGAGGACTTGTCATTCTATTGAAGAGAATTGACAGGTGGAATTTGGAATATCAGAGGTGTAATTTTAACTTGACAAAAATTGGTTTGCGATATTGACAAGTGGAATTTGGAATGTCAGAGATGTAATTTTAACTTGACAAAAATTGATTAGCGATAAGAGCAATTTGAGGACTTGTCATTCTATTGATGAGAATTGACAAGTCGAATTTAGAATGTCAGAGGTGTAATTTTAACTTGACAAAAATTGGTTTGCGATAAGAATAATTTTGAGGACTTGTCATTCTATTGATGAGAATTGACAAGTAAAATTTGAAATGTCAGAGGTGTAATTTTAACTTGACAAAAATTGGTTTGCGATAGGAGCAATTTTAAGGACTTGTCAGTCTATTGATGAGAATTGACAAGTAGAATTTAGAATGTCAGAGGTGTAATTTTAACTTGACAAAAATGGCGATTGGGAAGTTCAGCTTGTCGGAGGTTTACTGTTAACGTGACAAATCCCAGATCATTTTGTTGGAGAAATAAATACAGGTGATTTTGTGGTCCTACCATCTGTGGGTGAAATTGGTAGGAGATTTTAGAGGAGAGGATGAGACCAATTCCCTTAGGATTTTTAGCAAACACTCATCTATCAACGGATTTGGTGAGTCTTTACCAATTACCGTTTGAAGTGGGCTAGCCATGCTATTCCCCTCAGCATGATGAGTTGTTGAAAACTTATATTGGACTTAAAAGCCAACATTTTCCTCTATCCTCAGCCATCAGAGGCATCGGATTTCTATAGAAGAGTAAGAGAAGAGCAACAAGGCGAAAACTGAAGTCTTGTACTTTGTTTCTTCTTCAATGTTTACATCATACATCATGATGTAACCAGTGCTCGATCGGTTCGACACTGATCAATCGTAATGTGATCCAGTGGAGGATGAAAAGAGCTTTTCTTTGGTATTCCCCGAAACATCTTGGAGTTTTGGATCAGAGGTGTAGTGTTAACCTGATCAAGAGAAGAATGCTATCAAGGACAGTATTTCTTCAAGAATTTACCGTTAATTGGCATCATAAGTGTATCACCATCTGAGGTAATAAGGCGATATGCTCCATTTGAGTAGACTGACTCTACTATAAATGGTCCCTTCCATTTGGGCTGAAATTTTCTCTTGGTCTTATGTGTTATCACCATATGTCTTCTGACGGCTAAGACAATGTCACCTTTCTTGAAAGTCCGCTCCTTGACTTTCTCGTTGAAGGCTCTGATAATTCGAGCTTGATAGAGCTCTATTTGTTATTGACTTGTAGGTGCTGGTCGTCCAAAGCCTCCAGCTCTTGGAGTCACAGTCGATGCTTCTCCTTAGTTGTCATCTCTGCCGTCAAGGCGACGCGTAGAGATGGGATCTGGATTTTCAGTAGGAGTACAGCTTCACACCTGATTGAGATTTTCCTGCACACAAAATATAGAATATCAGATTGAGAAGTAAAGGTGTGCGAGGTGCTCAATACTATCCGCTGTAGCAAAGGCTATGCGGGTCGTGATCCTCAGGGAGGGACTAGCGATGGAAGCGTTTAAGTAAGATTCTCTAAAAATTATTTTCTTTTAGTTATTAAAAGGAAAATAGAAATAATATTTAAAGTTAGGTTAGGAAGAAGGCGTAGATTAAGAAGATGAAAAAATGATAATTACAATGAGATGGGAAAGAAAGAATTTGAAGGAGAGATGTTGGTGACTTAATCTAAAACAAGAAAATAGAATAAACACTTACCTTCGTATGGTCGATGAATTACGTGAAAACCTAACACGTTCTACCTTGCTTTGGAGGCGTTTGAACGCATAAACCATAGGATCGATCTCAGTCCCCTGTTCGCATTATATCATCAAGCTGGGCAAGAATGAAGTGATACGTACCTTGAGGAGGAGAACATCTCCATGAAGTATTGTTGGAACCACCAAGATTCGTTATACTTGTGCTTTGGAAATCACTTGTATGCTCATCAAAGACCAACAAAAATAAAATAGAAAAGGAAAAGAAAATAAAAAGAAAAATAAAGCAATGACACAAAAATAAATGTTACCTTTATTACTTGATACAATGGAAGAGAAGAGGAGCATACATCGGTGTCACTCTCAACATAGCCCTCTCCCTCACTTACATAAAAATTACAAAAAGCAAAGAAAACCTAAACTACAAGCCTAAGAAAACCCTAGATTTGGCCCTCTACTTTTCTGGACGCCGTTCTCGGTTGCACTGCAGGGGTATTTATAGGTGCAGAAGGAGGTAGAGTCCAGATCGAAGTCGTCCACGAAAACTGGTCCCAGGATAAGGCTGAAATGCCGCGGAAACGCGGCTTGGGCCGCGTTTCCGCGGCCACGTGGCGTCGGTTGGCCACACGCTTTGGCACATGGCTTCCCCTGGTCCGTCCATCTAGGCGTTGTCTTCTGGAAGCTGCATCCTGGCTCTTTATCTTGGGATTTCGAGATAACTTGGGAAGCAAGTTACGTAGATCTCAAATCTTCCAATATCTTTTTAAACGAATTTCCTTATCTTTGCACTCTCTTCTTGGCTTTTATCCTCATCCTGCAAGTGTTTAGGGTTGAATAGAAGTCTATCCTTCCCTCTTCTTTGTATTTGCAACTTTTGCCCTTAGTATTTGCAATTTTGACAATTGATATTTGCAACTTTTACATTGGGCTTTAAACATGGGCTTTTGGGCTTCTTTTGAGGCTTTATTGCATTATTTTTATTTCTCAAAGCCTGCACACAATAAATAATAAAATATTAGTAAATGTGCAGAATTATATGAATAAATATAAAAATGTGATGGTAAATGTATTGAAAAATATGCACTTTTTACTACCTATCAATACCCATACATCAAAGAGAATGGTGTAGCTTTCGTTAGGGTTCGAACCGTCATTCGATATGCCCATAAACATTTACCTAACTTGTCGTCCCAGTCATGTTGGCTTTTCGAGACGAATTCTTGAGAAGTTTTCCAATAGTCTTGTTGAAAACTTCCGCAAGACTGTTAGCGGCTGGATAGTATGCCGTTGAAGACAAGCTCTGGATCCTGGACTTATTGCAGAACCTCTGAAAAGCCTGGCTGACGAACTGGGGCCTATTATCATGAACAATCCGTCGTGGTACACCAAGCACTAAATGACGTGATGTTTAACATATTTGATTACGTCGGATGCCTTTACCTCCCTCAAGGGAATAGCTTCAGCCCATTTAGAGAAGTAATTGGTTATAACTAAGATGAACCGATGTCCTTTGGATGAAGGTGGTCTGATAGGGCCGATCACATCCATTCCTCACATCTTAAATGGCCAGGTTGAGGTTGTAGAGTGATCGGGGGAAAACCGCACACAAAAAGTGTATGTTTTGAAATTGATATTTAAAGTGTGTGTGCTTTGGCTTCCTTGATACTTCCATTATAGCATAGAGGCTAAAATGAGTCGAATCCACAAGGACGGAAGGCGATAGAAGCTTTACCGGTTGATTCATGTGTGTGTTAAAAGTTCTTCAATGTTTTAAAGAATGAAAAGAAAGGAAACAAAGAATGAAAAGAGAAGTACAGTGAAAACAAAGAAGTGAGAAATATAGAAGAATGATATTTTTGATTTTATTTTATATCTAAAACAAAGAGAAAAAGAAAGAAAACTCGTAGCTACTAACTACTAATGACTCCACTAACATGCTAACCTCTTAGTGATAGTTGCCTCACATGATCATTAGCCATCACTAGTCCTTAGTTCAAGAGCGTTTCAAAGCATGACCCATATGTAACTCATCACATCCCAACTCAACAAAACAAGAGCAAGCTACACTTAAACCATCAAAACTAAAAGTAATCATGGAGTAAAGTAATGTTAGTTTGTTAGAGAGTTAGAAAGTTAGAGTGTTGATCCATCATCATGAGCTATCAATGGCTCTTATAAGAGCAAGGCTAAATAGAGGCTATTAGATTCATGTGGATTATCAAATAAGAAGTTAGACTAGTTAGTGGTTAGTAGTTAGTTGCCATGAGAGAGAATATTAGCTAAACATGTAAAAGGATTTAGATAGAAAACAAAGAGAGGTAAAGAGAGCACCTTTCATAACTTGTCACCTTCTATTACAAGCACTCTTGCATTCCACTCATGTATCACTCTTTTTTCTAATACAAGATCTAAAAGAAAATGGAAAATACAAATAGGAAGAAGAAGAAAAACTAACCTAAACTACAATATGGAAAAGGAAACTACACAACTCTCTGGATATCTCCAACTGAAAAACTCCAGGGGAGTATTTATAGGCACCAGGGGAAAGGGGGCCAGGGGGCAAACCCTAGCCCAAAGTACGGGCGTGACTGCGCCCGTACTGCGTAAAAACGCGGCTATGGTCGCGTTTCCGTGGCCATACGGTGGCTGCGCGCGCGGCGCTTTGAGCCGCGTGCTGTCCTGTCTGTCCCTTGTCAGGTCTGTTCCCGGTTTCTAGTTTTTGGGCCCCTGGTTTTGACGAATCAGCTCTCCAAAGTCAATGGATAGATTATAGGCCTTTAATCACCCATTAAATGGTGATTTAGAGTTTTCTTCTTCATTGCACACCATGGACCTAGAAACATGCAAGAGAGGTATTATTAGCAGAATTTAATATTAAATAAATGTGAAGATGTGGTATGAAATATGCAGTTTTAGAGATTAATCACACCCTCACACTTATCTTTTGCTCGTCCCAAGCAAAACAAAAAAACTAAGGAAATTATTACACTACTTTCGCAGGTGACACGATTGCACTGAGCATGTGCAACAAGCCGTTAAACCTTTAGGTTTCCCCTAGAGGAGGAGTTTTATCTCCTGAGGGTTTTAAGCGGGTTGCACCCACAAAATCCATAAAGAAAAAAATCAAATGTTAATATTTTGAAAATGCATTTTTGAAATAGAGAAAAGTGTTGAAATATTTTTGCGAAAATATAAGTGATCAAAGGTCATAGGTTAACCAGAAATTATTCTTCTTTAAACTAAGTCAAAATGCATAATCTTGTTATAAATTAGATGTAAGAATTTAAAATTGAATTGGCTCTTTGATCTTTCATAAAACTCTTAGAAAAATATGTACTTTGTGAACAGTGAAGGTTTTTGGGATATCGACTCTAACTTTCATGCCATTTATTTATATTATTATATATATATTTTTTCTTCCCTTAGTTTTCTTAGGCTTCCTTATTTACCCGGGTAGTGAGCCTTTAGCCCGTGACTCCCAAACCAGATGATTTTAGGGCACCAGATGAGAAAACATCCCTCGGATTTAAGGACTCGAGTAAACAAGGCCACAAAACTAAAGGGGATTATTTATTTTTGTCCACTGTTTTAGGTGTGAATAATCATGCTTCCTGAGGCATAATTACCCAACTTTAATAAGTGGTTTTTATTATCACAATTAATTTTTTATATATATATTTTTTATGGCATTTTCAGTTTTTGTTTCAAATCCAAAAATTGTGTAAGTGTGGAGTGCATAAATCTAAGGCAAAAGATTCAAGATCAAATTATCTTTTCAATCTTACTTTCTTATCCTAAAATTTAAACAAGATCTATTATTTTGACTTGGTTTAATATTTCATAATTTTAGGTCTTCCTCATTCCTACGATAATCTTAATTTTTTAAAATAAATCAAAACTATTTATCTTATTTCAAAAAGTTTTGTAAAAAGAAAATAAAAAGTTTTTTATACCAAAGAAAAGTTTAAAAAGTTCCTTAAAAGAAGTGCAAAAGAAAGAAAATTTAAACTACCTATGTTAGTAAACCCTCCCCCACACTTATCTCATGCATTATCCTCAATGCATCGTGAATGTGTATATACATGAAACAAATAGGAAGGGAAGGAAATTTACCTCATGGTGGTAGCTCCGGTGGTGGTCGGATTGGGCAAAGCGTTGCTACCCAATCAAAATAGCGTGGATCTTGCAGGAACCCATCAATGACCTCTTAGTATGACCCAGTAAAAGAATGATTGAATGAATCGTCTTATTTAAAAAATTATCCCCATCTAATTTTCAATTTTTAAAAATAATTACTGAGTCATTTTCTTCAACATCCTTATCCAACAATGAAGTGTGATTTTGGAAGATGATGGATTTGAACTCAAATGGATCAGGAATAAAAATCGATACCGACTCAGGAATTTGACTCAGATCAAGTCGAGAGTCAATAATGAGAGTCAAAATTGGTTCAAAAATAGGGTTCAAACTAAAGAATTGATGTTCACACACTTTCCAATAAATGAAGTGTGATCATAAGATATTGGTGATTCAATTTCACGGTGTACTGGTACTGGATTCAATTTTGACTCTGGAATAGAGAAAAAAATCTGATAAAGATACCAGAGTCATTATTGAATCAAAAAGTGAAATGGAATTACTAACATGAGGTTCAAGATCACATTCAGGTTCGATTTCAATTTCAGGAAAGGGATAACTTGCCAGATGTCCAGGCGACTTTCATAACTTGGAGTTTGGTCAAGTTCAAATGTGTGTTCTGAAATTGAATCTAGATTCCTAAAATGACATGATTTCTAGGGATATAAGGATCGGTCAAAGGTTGAAAAGAAAGACTTTCCTCGCTCTCATCGATCAATTCGCTTATAAGTGAGTCTAACCTACTGATAGGCCATGTAACAGAATTTGGATTCAGAATCATGCCTTCAATACTCTTTGCAATTGGTTCTTCTTGAAAAGGTGAGTATGGAAGTTGATTTTGAAAATTGTGGTGAAATTTTGAGTCCATCGATTGCTGCTCAGACTCACGCAAGGGCTCCATAGTCAAGTCCAGTATTGATGGTTGTTCATTTTGAATTGGTGAGACTAGAAAAGATGAGTAGGACTTTTGAAGATTTGGTTGAGATGATGAGTCCAACATGTTTTGCATTCTTTCACAAAAGACTTCTATACACTTTTATAACTCAAATTCTTCTTCAATTGGATGCTCTAGAAAAAGAGTATGTGGAGTTTGATGTGGGAAGAATTGTGAATTGAGCAAATTTTGAACTTGTTGTAGGGACTCTTCCATACTCCTTTCCAAATCAGATTTTCTTCAGTTGGTGGAACAAGAAAAGGAGTATATGAACCAAAATTGGGGAACGAACTTTGTGAAAATTGTAGACAAGGCGGTTGAAAATTTGACTAGGGGGAGGTGAATCCCCATTGACTCTGTGAAGAATTGAAATTATTTTGAAAATTATAGTCATATGATTGAGAATATGGGTCATATTGAGTCGGATAATCCCAACTCAGCATATATGGTTGGTTCATGTTGTACATAGCCGGGTTGGAGTTATCCGAGTCAAATGAGGTCGGGGTGAAATATGGATTCATATTATGATTGAAAGAATTATTGTTGTTAAAATTCATATCACAATTTACAAAAAAGAAGAAAACAACAAATAAACAAACAAACAGATAAACAAATAAAGAAAAAGAAAAAGAAAACAAGCCTATGCTAGGGTTGACTTAGACCTAGACGACTCCTAACTGGTTAGACTATCCACGGGGGGTACATTGTCAGAATCTGACTACGAATTAATCGGCCAGGTAGGGGCAAGATCAGTGGGAGGTATCCATGCTGGAGCAACGGGCCTAATTATACCAAATCACTGTTCTTTGAGGTTTCGCCTCTCACTCCCCAATCTTAGATACCAATTTGACAAGAGTCAACTTCTAACAACTTCCCCCTTAAGTTAATCTCTTAAATGAGTCCGAGATGTCCCTAGGAGCCAACGTCTAGCAAATTTTATTTAGGCTTGGGCTGTGTGAGTGGGGAGATGATTTTTGGGCTAAGGGAGGGTAATGACTTTCCTACCTTATGTTGCTTGAGTTTTGCTCTTAAGTTTAATTTGTGCAAGTGTGCAATATAGATAAGAATGAACACAAAAAGCGAATAAATCATTGAAATATTTTTTCTAACTATATGCAATGCAATATGTACACCTCCTATCAATATCACAACAAGATAAGAATAAAATACAGTATATTGGAATGAAAATTGACACATACCTAGACGCAAATGTCTAAACTGTTTTAAAGCATCCAATTTTTGTATTTCAGTTATTAAAATTATTTACAGTGTACAGGTAATATAAAAATTAGCATCAGAGTATAAGAATATATAAGAAGTTACCCGACCACACAAGAGCAAGTGTGCACTTCTGCAATACTAAAATTTTAACCTGCACACCAAAAACAAAGAAGAAAGGTTAACAAAAACGTGAAATAAAACCATTCCCCTCCCCAGCAACGACGCCAAAATTTGATCGGGGCAAAACCGCGCATAAAAAGTGTATGTTTTGAAATCGATATTTAAAGTGTGTGCGCTTTGGCTTCCTCGATACTTCCATTATAGCATAGAGGCTAAAACGAGTCGAATCCACAAGGACGGGAGGCGATAGAAGCTTTACCAGTTGATTCACGTGTGTGTTAAAAGTTCATTAATGTTTTAAAGAATGAAAAGAAAGGAAACAAAGAATGAAAGAGAAGTACTGTAAAAACAAAGAAGTGAGAAACATAGAAGAATGGTATTTGTAATTTTATTTTTATATCTAAAATAAAGTGAAAAAGAAAGAAAACTCATGGCTACTAACTACTAATGGCTCCACTAACATGCTAACCTCTTAGTGATAGTTGCCTCACATGTATCATTGACCATCACTAGTCCTTGGTTTAAGAGCGTTTCAAAGCATGACCCATATGTAACTCATCATATCCCAACTCAACAAAACAAGAGCAAGCTACACTTAAACCATCAAAACTAAAAGTAAGTATGGAGTAAAGTGATGTTAGCTTGTTAGAGAGTTAGGAAATTAGAGTGTTAAATCCATCATCATAGCCATCAATGACTCTTTTAAGAGCAAGGCCAAGTAGAGGTTATTAGATTCATGTGGATTATCAAATAAGAAGTAAGACTAGTTAGTGGTTAGTAGTTAGTTGCCATGAGAGAAAAGATTAGCTAAACATATAAAAGGAGTTAGATAGAAAAGAAAGAGAGATAAAGAGAGCACCTTTCATAACTTGTCACCTTCTATTGCAAGCACTCTTGCATTCCACTCATGTATCACTCTTTCTCCTAATACAAGATCTAAAAGAAAATGAAAAATACAAAGAGGAGGAAGAAGAAAAACTAACCTAAACTAAACTAAACTACAATATGAAAAAGGAAGCTACACAACTCTCTGGATATCTCCAACTGAAGAACCCCAGGGGGTATTTATAGGCACAGGGAGAGGTGGGCTACGTGGATACGGCCGCGTTTCCGCGGCCATATGGTGGCCGCACGCGCGGCGCTTTGAGCCGCGCGCTGTCCTGTCTGTCCCCTATCAGGTGTTGTTCCCGATTTCTAGTTTTTGGGCCCCTGATTTTGACGAATCAGCTCTCTAAAGTCAATGGAAAGATTATAGGCCTTTAATCACCCATTAAATGGTGATTTAGCGTCTCTGCTTCATTGCACACCATGAACCTGAAAACATGTAAGGGAGGAATTATTAGCAGAATTTAATATTAAATAAATGTGAAGATGTGATATGAAATATGCAATTTTAGAGACTAATCATAGAGCGAAGTTATCCTAGTGCTTGATGGATGAAATCACCATGGACTTCACAGGCGTGACATTATTTGGCGTAAGTGATAGCGTCAGGGATCATCTTAGGCCAATAATATTCCAGTCTTTAGAGTCGACCCCCAAGCTTCGGACCAGGCTGATGAGCTCCACACATGTCATCATGCGCTTCTTTGAATACTTCTTGTGCCTCTTTTGTGACAAATAGTGGAGGGGGATCCCATCATGCGATTGGCGATACAGTGTTCGCGTGATCTCATTATAGTAGAATTTAGGGGCTTTCCTTCTAATGGCAGCCGTCTCTTTTGGATCCTCAGGCAGGATGTCATACAATGCATAGTCGATGTACGGGAATCGCCAATCCCTAGGATCTGGACCTGTCGAAGTCTCTAGAGATTCTTTGGCTTAATAGTTCCTGTCGGCTTTTGGTGATCATCAAAAGTGATTCTAGGGCAATACAAGTCGTGACTGTAGAAAAGTATTTTCTATACTACTCCAGCTGGAAGGGCTAAGGAAGTAGCGAGAGATGCTAGTGCATCTGCATGCACATTTTGCTAGCGTGGTACATGGCTGATGTAAAAGTTTTTGAACCTCTCGGCATTGAGATAGTTGCATTGAAATAGGGTACTAAGTCTTCATGCCTGACTTTGTACTCCCCGCGAACTTGGTTAACGATGAGTTTAGAGTCACCATATGCTTCGAGATTTTTAACACCAATATCATCGGCGATTTGCATTTCAATCAAGAGGGCGTTGTATTCCGCTACATTGTTAGAGCATGGCTCGGTTAATGAGAATGCACGAGGGATCACGTAGTTCTGTGGGAGACCAGTACTACCCCCACTTCTGCTATAACATGCCCTTGCGGACCTGCTCTCGATGCACCGTCGAAGAAGAGTTGTCACACCTGTCCTTTAAAAGATTTCTGGGTCAGACAAACTTCAACGACCTCATCTGGGAGATCCTCATAAAGTTTGGTTGCTCTCAGATCTGGATGTTCAGCCAGGAAATCTGCCAGCGCTTGTTCCTTCACGGATTTTTGTGATAGAAAGCGCATCTCATATTGGGAGAGCAGTATGGCCCATTTTGCCAGTCGATATTTAGTGACGAAGGCTCGTCATGAGCAACCTCAAAGGGTTGACCTTTGATATGACATTTATAGTCTGGCCCACCAAGTAGTGTCGCATTTTCAGGATGGCGAATATCAACACCAAACATTTCTTTTCGATTGGGTTATACCGATGTTCGGCTCAGATCATGGTTCTGCTTAGATAGTAGATTGCCTGCTCGTGTCCCTGATCATTGTTTTGGGCTAGTAAAGTTCCTAAGGAATGATCCACCGCTCGAACATATAGCAGGAAAGGTTTTCTTGAAACTGGAGTTGTAAGGACGGGTGGTTGCATGAGGTATCGTTTGATTTGTAATCACCTGGGGGGGTGAATAGGTGACTAGATAATCTAATGATGAATTAATGCGGAATAAAAGCTATTAATGCAAACTAAAACTTCTTGAGCAAAACACACCAAGTATAACACAAAAGTGTAGTCAGATTCCCCGTGAAGGGCTCTGGACTAACTCCTCAAGATTTCTCTAAAAAAGAGTTGCCGCTTTGGCTCTCTTGGTTAAATACAAGTGTGAGCAAACAATCCCCAAGCATACAACAATATAAGCATAAATATATCAAGCAAGTAAAGATATGAGCAATAAGTATAATCAAGATATAAACACAAGTAAGAGATAGAGAGAGCGATCGCAAACACGGGAGAATTGTTTCGAGGTTCGAGCACACTTGCTTTATGTCCCCGCCTTCAACACTATGAAGGATTTCCACTATAATCGATCCCACCAGATCACTCGGTGCCGCAACACCTACAAGGAGTTCACACTAGAACTCTTGGACTCTCTAGTCCCTCTTTTGTTCCAGCAAAAATAACACACCGCAAGCACGCAAGCTTGCCGAGGCCGCACCTCTACAAAGAGCTCTCACTAGAACTCGAAACAATCGCGAAAACACAAGTCCGGCTCCTCAAAGCGAGAATGAAAACTTTGGTAATCTAAATACTTTGATCACCTAAAATCAATCTCACAACAACTCTCCTATAGGATGGATATATCAATGGAAAGCTCAAGTATGTGTGAGAAAAACAAGGATTGAAGTTGTGGTGGAAAACACAAGAAATCACTTTTGAAAACTCTCTTGATAAACTTCCTTTTGAATTGGAAATATTTGCTCTCAAACTAGTGGAGAAAACCTCTGAAATAGATGGGAAAAACTATGTTTAAAACTCTTCAAAAATCTTATTTAAAACAGTCCAAGAAACCCCCATTTTATAGGCCAAGAGAAAACTAGCCATTGGGGTCCAGTCAGCAGTCTAGACTGCTGTCAGTCGACCGGCCAACGGTCAGATTTCTGACCGTCGACTGGCCCGATCGACCGGCTCGATCGACCTGGCTTGGATAAAGAGAGCAGAGCTCTCTGCCGGTCGACCGCCCGGTCGATCGGGACCATTTCCAGAGAGCAGAGCTCTCTGGACGGTCGGCCGGGTCGGTCAACCGGCGCTCTAGCCAAACTAGGCGTGCACGCTTGTGCACGTCGGTCGACCGACTCGGTCGACCGACTCCTGGCTCGGTCGACCGGGTCGGTCGACAGGAAGAAGCCAAAACAGTCTCTTTAAGGGATTGAAAACTTGTTATTTTTCTTTTAATAAAATCCCAGAAAATCTCTAAAAATCTACAAAAATAAGTTCAGTATAATACTTTGATAAACAAACATGTTTGAGTAAAAATCAAAACATGTTACAAATATTTTAAAATATTTTGGTAACTTAGAAATTTTGGCTTGAAACAAAACCTGTATTTTTCCAAATAGATTTTTTCAAAACTTCTCCAAATACAAAAACAAGATATTTTAAACACTTTTTAAAGCGTAGAGTGTATGGATATGATCCACTACACATAAATGATGAAATATCTATGTTTTTGACAATAAGCACTAAAAATGGTTTTGGTTAAAGACATGTATACTTTGAATACCAAAAACCAAACCGGTGTTTTTCAAAATGAAAACTCTTTAGTATTTTTCTAAAATAAAAATTCTTCTATAAAAACTCATCTAAATCTTGTGTGTGAGTGTATATGATATACTTGAGCAATCCACCAACTATTCTATCCTTTACATTATATCTAAAAACAAAATCTTAACAAACAAATCTAAACTCAAGTCTTCTCTTGAAGGGTTTCACTTGAAGTCTTCTTCTCCTTCTTGACTTGGACCAAATCATGATCCAATGAGCTAGACTCCTCTTGAGTACTTGATATGATCTTGATGCATAAGCTCTTGAATCAACACGTGCTAGCTCCAAAACTTGACTTTAAATCCTTTGTTGAAGCTAAACACCTACTAAGATCTTGATCACAAATCTGAGACTAATTAATACAAAATCATTAGTATTATAACTACATGAGTTAATCATCATCAAAACTAGAGTGATGGGCCTTTGGGCCAACAATCTCCCCCTTTTGATGATGATAAAACTCATGGAGTTATATATGCATGGATTAAAGTAAAGCTTCAAAGAAGCTCCCCCTTAACTCATGCATAACAATAAACAAATATATATTCAATTAAAGCTCGTAAAATAAACAAACATGTATGCAAACATAAGGAGATAAACATGCCAAAACTCATCAAATTCTTCTCTCCCTTCTTGTAAAACAAAACAATATGCATAGACAAAAATTCTTCTCCCCCTTTATGTATAAAGTAAGGAAAAATATGCATATATACTAAAATACTTCTCCCCCTTTTTGTCAATCATCAACATAGGGGTTAAAGTAAACACAAAACAATGTTCTCCCCCTTTTTGTCTGAAACAAAAATCAACAAAGGGGTGAAATCAAATAAATTAATAATAAGGATATATATGCGATATACATTCATGAAGAGGAAGACGCTAAGTTAACTTCCCTACATACATGCAGTACATGAAGAAGGAATGACAAACCCTAATTCACATAACGCATAATATGCAATGTATAAGTGGAGATGTGAAGATCCCCTACACACGTATATCGCATAAAGAAGAGTTGTCAAACTCCTCAATATAAGATACACTTAACATGAATCTATACGTAGAAGAGATGTTAAGCTTTCTTTGCATATAGGCAATACATATCAAAACGTTTTTAACTCAAATTTTTGATAATTACTTAAACAAATGTTAAAATTTACTCAAGGTAATAAAACACATTTTGAGATACCTTTGTAAATAAATAAAATTTTAAGTTACCAATTGTAACTAAACAATATAAATTTTGAAAATTTTCTTAAATTAACAAATCAATTTGATATATCACAAGAATTTTATACCATATGAAGTAGGAAATTTGTGATACCAATTGAAATTGAAATATTTTTGCATTTTGGTACCAATGAAAGAAGTTATTTTTTGATGCCAATTTAAATTTACATTAAATTTTGATACCATTAAAAATACATGATAAATTTTGATACCAAGTAGGTAAAACATATTGATACCAAATGAAATTTAAACCCAATTGAAAATTGAAACATATTGATATCAATTGAAATAAATAGATACCAATTGAAGTATATTATGATACCAATTGAAATATATTGTAAATTATGATATCAATAAAAATACCAATTGAAAATAATGCATAAGCTTATAAAAAGTACCAATTGAGAAATCAATTGAAATCAAGATTTAATTCAAGCTTAGCATAAACATACTTTGTGCTTTAAACATGTAAATATTTTGTAAATCAAGATATATATATATATATATATATATATATATATATATATATATATATATATATATATATTATATATATATATATATATATATATATGAATACCAATAGAAATTGATATTATTTGAAATTTAAGGCATACATATATAGAAAACAAAATATGAGTATACACGAAAATATCAATTGAGATACCAATTGAAAATATGATGTAAAACAAATGTATAACTCACAATAACCACCCTTTTTCATGTATAAGATAAAAGATTTTCAATAAGGCATACAAGGCATGCTCACCCATCCATCCACCCTTGAGGGGTTGGTAGGGGTTTTCAAAAACAAGAGTTTGAAAATATTTTAATAGTGAAAATACTACAAAATGAAGAATAAATAACTAGTTAAAGTAATTTTTGAAAAACTAGTTAAAGATCTTTCAAACATGAAACCAAATCATATGTATATCATGACACATACTAAATACACAAAAGATGACACTCAAAATCTATAAAGCTCAAAAATAATCATGAAACAAAGTCATGAATAAATAAATGAAGTGTGAGTGCACAAAAATCATGTAATTAACATTTTCATGAAATTAGTCAATGAAGCTCAAAAGAAACATGAATATCATCTTATCAAACAAATATGAAAATCATGAAAATTTAATTTTCATCTAAAAACAAACTTCTAGGTAGATGTATGTTTTTATCTAAAACTAACAATATGCATACATATCCCAAACATAAAGAGTCCATAATGTAAATTGCATGAAGACAAGTGACTCAAGGGCATACATGTATATTTATTAGTTTTGAATAAAAATTACATATACATGAAGCAAAAACATGAAAATAGGCAAAACATGTATAAATGAGAGAATCATCAAAACTAGGCCACACATGTGCATGTAGTGAGTACAAATGAGCAATGAAGTGTAAACATATATGAATCAAATGTTGCTGACTACTTGTACACGTATATACACAAGTTTTGATAAAACTACATCTAAACAAGTATTTACCACATGAAGCACAATATTAAAAACATGCTAAAAATATCATAAATGTAAAAGCATGTAAACTAATATAGGAGTTTAGAGATAGTTACCAAACCAACGAACTACACTCCAAATCTCCAAAACATGGTGGTCGTCCCACCAAACCTCCTTGATAGTGGTGAATCAAATGTATGTCCATCAAGTCCATGTGCATGCACCATCAAGGCACCAAACCTCTCACGTCGTGTGAGAGCCCGCACCTACATCGAATACAAAAGGTGGGGACTTTTGGTACCCATTTTCTTTTGGGTCCTCGGGGGTTAGCATAGTAAGGAACCAAAATATTCTTGTTAGCAAAATTTAAAGTATTTACCCTATCATAACAAAACTTTACTAAATGGCCTTTGCGGCCACAATGTGTACACTTGTACACTCTACTATGCACATGTGTATAAGTCTGATCATGGCGTGCAAAATGTGCATATGCATGTTGTGGGTGAGGTGCATGAATATGTGGAACTTGTTTCCTTTGAAATAAGGTTTCCAATCTAGAATGGTTAAATGCACATTCGCTCAAAGTTGAGCTCAAACAATCTATTTTATTTTTCAAAAATTTAATTTCATTTTTAGTAGTAGCATGAAAAGCATGATGAGAATGAGAATCATTATTCTTATTCTTTTTAGAAACATTTTCTTTTTCTTTTGAAATAACTTTTCTTTTTAAAGAGTTATTTTCATTCAAAGCAATTTACTTTTGTTTTTCCACCAAAACAATTTTATTTTTCAATGAAATATTTCCTTCACAAAGATCATTCAATTTAGAAAGTAAGAAAATATTTTCATTTTTCAAACATTCATTTTCTTTTGAAAAACATTCCAATTTATCTTGTAAAGAATCTTTTTCATTTAACATGGCATCAAATTTGTTTTTCATTTTCTTATTGTCCTTTTTAAGCAATTCATATTTTTTAAGGAGTTGTTGACAAAATGAAGTAAGCTCATCATAAGACATGTCAACATCCTCTTCTAACTCGGATTCAGTGTTTACCTCAAGGGGGTTATCCCCTTGGACCATGTAGCATACGTTAGAAGCTTCACTTCCAACATCCGAGTCGCTCCCCGTATAGTATTGCTCTTGTTTGCCAAGGGAGATGATGGTGTTCCAAACTACAAAAGTCGAATCAATATTAGAAACCCTAGATAAATATTCATCATTTAGGGTACTCTTCAAGGCATGAATGGCCTTTGCATTAGCCTCAATATTTTTGCCATTTAAATAATAAGAATCTTTAATAGTGGTAAAATAAACATGAATGCCTAGGGCTTTGAGGTACAAAGACATCTTAACCTTCCAAGTTTGGATGTTAAGAATGTCAAAGGTGGGAGGTGAAATGAAGTCCATGTGTGTGTACAAATATTGTGATTAGCTATAAAATGAGGATCTTTAACTCAAGATTGTTAGACCCAAATCAGCACTTGGCTCTGATACCAATTGTAATCACCTAGAGGGGAGGTGAATAGGTGACTAGCTAATCTAATGATGAATTAATGCGGAATAAAAACTATTAATGCAAACTAAAACTTCTTGAGCACAACACACCAAGTATAACACAAGAGTGTAGCCAGATTCCCCGTGAAGGGCTCTGCACTAACTCCTCAAGATTCTTCTAAATAAGAGTTAAGGTACCGCTTTGGCTCTCTTGGTTGAATACGAGTGTGAGCAAACAATCCCCAAGCATACAACAATATAAGCACAAATATATCAAGCAAGTAAAGATATGAGCACTAAGCATAAGCAAGATATAAACACAAGTAAGAGATAAAGAGAGCAATCGCAAACACAAGAGAATTGTTTTGAGGTTCGAGCACTTACTCTACGTCCCCGCCTTCAACACTATGAAGAATTTCCGCTATAATCGATCCCACCGGATCACTCGGTGCCCGACACCTACAAGTTCACACTAGAACCCTTGGACTCTTTAGTCCCTCTCTTGTTCCCGTAAGAATAACACACCGCAAGCATGCAATCTTGCCGAGGCCGCACCTCTACAAAGAGCTCTCACTAGAACTCGAAACAATCGCGAACACACAACTCCGCCTCCTCAAAGTAAGAATGAAAACTTTGGTGATTTAAACACTTTGATCACCTAAAATCAATCTCACAATAACTCTCCTATAGGATGGATATATCAATAGAAAGCTCAAGTATGTGTGAGAAAAATAAGGATTGAAGTTGTGATGAAAAACACAAGAAATCACTTTTGAAAACTCTCTTGATAAACTTCCTTTTGAATTGGAAATATTTGCTCTCAAATTATTAGAGAAAACCTCTAAAATAGATGGAAAAAACTAGGTTTAAAACTCTCCAAAAATCTTATTTAAAATAGTCCAAGAACCCCCATTTTATAGGCCAAGAGAAAACTAGCTGTTGGGGTCCAGTCAGCAGTCCAGACTGCTGTCGGTCGACTGATTAGTCTACAATTTCTGTATTATTATATCGCATTTTCCCACCGATTTATGAATAAATTGTCGGTCTAAACCGTGTTTTGGTCTTGATTGCAGGTAGATCCAAAGTTCAAGGGCAAAGGGGTAATAAGAGCCTAATTAAACCTCTTTTATGGTAAATAATCCCGCATTACTTGGAGGCCAAGCCAAGGATTATCTAGAAGATTCATTGAACCTAGCCTCCTCCACATGTCAGACGAATATTCAGACGAAATTACCAGAAACGGGATATACCCTGACAACCCACAAAGACAGAGGAACAACCTGACAAAAATCAGGGACGTGGCTCCCTGGTATTGCAGCAGAAACGCGGCAATAGCCGCGTTTTCGCGGCAAAGGAGTGGAGCCACGCGTCGATTTTCGACGCGTGGCCCCGTCTCGTCTTCTGGATGCTTCTTGGGCCTATAAAAACCCCTACAGAGGGCTAAACCGAAAGCAGTTTTCGTTTTTAGGAGTAGGAGCAGATTTTAGGAGTAGTGTAGGTGAGTGTTCTTCATTTCTTGTATTTTCTTTTCTTTTTAGATCATTGTAGTAGGGCTGAGTGATTCATAGAGAGAGAGAGAGAGATTGAGAGGGATTGATGTAATAGATAGTGACAGTCTATGTAAAGGTGCCTCCTTTCTCCTCCATTGTAATCTCCTTCACCTTCTAACATGATTTCTTGCTAACTTTTCTTCTCATGGCAATCTAACTACTAACCACTAACCATCTAACCAATTACTTGATAATCCACATGAATCGGGTTGCCTCTATTAAGGCCTTGTTCTTGCAAGAGCCATTGATGGCCAATGATGATGGGTTCTAACATCTAACTTGCTAACTTGCTAACCAAGCTAACTCTCTTTTATTTTCATGCTTTCCTTTAGTAGTGTAATGAGTGATGCTTGTGTTGGCTTGATCTTGATGCTTGTTTGAATGTGATGACCCATCCACGTGCCATGCTTTGTATCGTCTCTTGAAGCTAAGGATTATTGATGGCCGAGGATCAAAATGTGAGGCAACTATCATGAAGAGGTTAGCATGGTTAGTGGAGTATTTAGTAGTTAGTAGCCATGAGTTTTCTTTTCTCTTGTTTTAGAAATTCTTTTCAAGCTTCTTTTCTCACTCTTCTATCGATGTTTTCTCCATCTTCTTAGTTCGTCCTTGTTCCATTCTATTTTCTATTTGTTTTCCACTTCACTTCTTATTTTGTTTTCATCGACTTTTTCATCGCTCTCCTCACCTACCACATTCTGGATTTCCTTTTCTTTTCTTTTTCACTTTCTTTGTCATTCTTTCAACAAAGAAGAAGTGTTAACAAATAACGGGAATAGAGACTGTCAATGCTTCTATCGCCTCCCTTCCCGTGGATTCGACCCGTTGAGCCAATACTATAACAGAAGTATCGAGGGTACATTAGCACATCCGAGCTTTTACATCGATTTCACATAATACACACTTTTGAGTGCTAGTTCCGCCCCGATCAAAATTTTGGCGCCGTTGCCGGGGAAGGGAATGGTTTCGTTTTCACGTTTTTGTTAACATTGTCTTCTCTGTTTTGGTGTGCAGGACAAGCTTTACAGGTGCTTAATATTGCAGTACATAAGCTAGCTTTGCATCTCCCTGCTCTTGAAAGCAGGGCCCCAGATTTTGAAGAACTGCCGCGCAAACGCGACATTTACCGCGAAAACGCGGCCATTTTGAGATGATTGTAAATCTTGTTGTGCTGGGATGTGTGAATTGTAATAGCTAGTGGATTTGTACTGCTATCTTTCTTGCTTTGATTGCCTACACACCATAATAAATAAAAGAACTAAAATATGGTATTTGGATGCCTTTAAAACGGTTTAGACATTTGCATTTAGGCACGTGTCAATTCAATTCCAATATACTGTATTTTGTTCTGTTGTTGTGATCTGGATGGAGATGTACATATGGCATTGCATATAGCATAGGACAAACACGTGGGTGATTTATCGCTTTGTTTTATATTCTTGTCTATATTGCACACTTGCACGAATTGAACTTAAGGGCAAACTCCAAACAAGATAAGGTGGGGATTTACTTACCCTTCCTTAGCCCAAAAATCATCTCCCCACTCACACAACCCAAGCCCTAATAAAATTTGAATAGACGTTGGCCCCTAGGTGAAAAGTCACCTAGAGGGGGGGGGGGTGAATAGGTGACAATGCTAATCTATGAACTAAATGCGAAATTTAAAAACTTAATGCAAATTGCACTCAAGTGTGATCAACAAATGATTCACACACACCAAGCCAAGCAAATATGAATGCACAATATGAATAAGGCAAGGCACAAAGTAAAGAGAGAGATAGAGAGAGAGTCAATGGATCAAGCGCAAACAACAAGATATGTTTCGAGGTTCGAGCACCCAGCTCTACATCCCCGCCTTCGACACACGAAGGATTTCTAATCCACTAGCTAGTCCACAAAAAACTCTCACAAGGAGTACCCAACTCCTCTCTTTACAAATACAACCTCCTCCTTGAGGCACTACTCCAAGCCAACAAACACAACCTCCTCCTTGAGGCAAACTCCAACAATCACAACCTCCTCCTTGAGGCAAACTCCCAACCAATACAACAAACTCCCAATCACCAACCAATACAAGGATCACCTCTCAACTAGAGGGATACAACCCAAAGCACAAAGCTAAGAAAAGATTGGGTTACAACTTGGTGGTCACAACAACAACCACAAACAACTTCTTCTTCTCCCACACAAATATCCTATAGATATAGATAGTAGATTATAGCTCAAGTGTGGAGAAAACCAAGGGATTTGAAACCAGCAACTCAAAGAAAATCTTTGGGAAATAAATGAAACCAAGATAGAGAAGTTCAATTCAAAAGCTTTTCCCAAAACCCTTTTCTTTGATTTTTCAAACCCTAATGAAAACACCAAAAAGATTGTTCAATTTGAATCCAAAAACCTATTTTGATTGCTGTAAAAACACCTGAGAGAATGGAAAATTCGCACAAAAATTCTTAGAGAAAAACTCTTACAAATGGGGTATTTATAGGCAATTATCAAAATAGCCGTTGACAGAAATTTGCCAGAAATAGCCTTCCGGTCGACCGGCCCGGTCGACCGTCCAACGGTCAATTTTTGACCGTTGGCAACTAACGGTCGACCGGCCCGGTCGACCGAATAATTCCGAGAGCAGATTATTCTGCTCCGGTCGACCGTCCCGGTCGACCGCTGACTGTGCCAGAACGTGCATAGGTTTGTGCACGTCGTCGGTCGACCGTGACGGTCGACCGGCTACATGCGGTCGACCGTCACGGTCGACCGAACTAGCCTGGCAGGCAGCAAATGGGTCAGAAAACTGAGGTAAAAAATATTCCAATAAATCCCACAAAATCTCTAAAATTCCACAAAAATAGTTTTATTATTTTATATTGAAATACAAACTTGTGTTAAAAATCCTAACACAAATTTCAAACATATTTGACTATTTTTGTGTCATAGAAATTTTGCCAAGAATCAAAACCGTATTTTCTAAAACCTTGTATTTTGAATAGAAAATACACATTGTCTAAAACTCATCCATGATACAAAAATATGATATTTAAACACTTTGAAGCATATTGTATATGAATAGAAATTCAATATACAAGAAACATATATATATCATGATTTTTGTCATTAAGTCCAAAAATATGTTTTGTTGTAAATACCAAAACATAAAACACATGGAATAGATTATCAAACAAAGTTTGTCTAAACAAAAAACAATTGAAGCATGCATGTATATAGAACAAATCTAATATACATAAACCATGTAAACTTGTTTTGATAAAAATCTATTCATGAAAACCAAGATTGGTTAAACCTAAAACCGAAAATCAAAACATGAAAGGTGTGTGTTGTGAACTTGAGCTTATCATACTATTCTAATCTTTACAATTAGGATCTAAACTTAAAACTAAAACTATGGATACCTAAGTCTTCTTGTAGAGCGCAATCTCCAAGCTAGAGCGCAATCTCCAAGTCGGCTCGATCCAAACACTCTTGATTCACCGAGCAAGTGCAATGTATGATCTTTGATGCGCGGGCTCTTGAATCAACATGTGAAAGATGTGTGGAAGCTTTCACCAACTAATATCTTGTTTAATGATCTGAAACTTAAACATCACAAGATAATTAGTACACATAACTACATGAGTTAATCATCATCAAAACTAGAGTGGAAGGCCTTTGGGCCAACAATCTCCCCCTTTTTGATGATGACAAAACTCATGGAGTTATATATGCATGGATTAAAGTAAAGCTTCAAAGAAGCTCCCCCTTAACTCATGCATAACAATAAAACATATAAGATATGCAATGAATGTTCTTAAAACACGTTTATATGTATTTAAAACAATATCAAAACATGCTCTTGATACCATAAAAAACCAATAAAAATGAAACATAAAACATGCACATAAAACATGCATAGACATGCATATAAACAAGGCTTCTTTTCATCAAATGTAAACTATATGCAAACACAATATGCATATAAAACTCAAATTCTTCTCCCCCTTTTTGTCAATCATCAAAAACGGTTAAAAATAAAAGCAAAAACAATAAATTTTTCTCCCTTTTTGTTCAAAGCAAAGAACTAATAAAGGGTCAAATCAAAAATGATACCAAAAAAAAATGTGGCAATGAAGTGTATATTGATACCAATTGAAAAACAACAAATCAATCAAAACGAGAACATATACCAATTGAAACAAAAAAAAATGAAAATCTTGATACCAATTAGTAAGTAAACAAATAACCTACCAATTGTAAACAAACAAACTAGATACCAATATTGGAATTAAACAATACTAATTTTGAATTTCCTTAAAAACAAATCTTGATACCAAATGAAACTATTATTCTTTAAAACACAATTGAAAAGTATTTATTTGCCAATTGAAATCTTTATTTTCTATCATAAAGCAAGGGAGTGGAATAAAAAAAAAATGTCAATTGAAAGATAAAATACCAATTTGAAATTAAAATACTAGATTTCTCCCCCTTTATGAAATACCAAATGAAAATATGCATATGCTTGAAATAGATACCAATTAAATTAACTCAATTGAAAATTTGCTTTAACATTGTTTCAATTTGAAAAGTTCAAGCTAAGCATAAACAAAATTTGTGATATCTTGAATCACAAATAAATCATCTATATATGTATGTAAAAGATAGATATCAATTGAAATTTGATACTATATGAAGTGCAAGCATACATATATAAAATACAAACATATATGAGTATACAAAAAGATGTCATATCGATACCAATTGAAAGAATTCAATGATACCAATTGAAACAACAATAAATACAAGTGTATGACTCATATAACCTACCACCCAATCATGGTTCAAGATAAAAAGGATTTTCATTATAAAGCATACAAGAACATGATCTCCCATCCAACCGCCCATAGATGGTAGGGGTTTTCAAAAAATGATTTGAACAATATAGTATGTTTGAAAGTCTCTACCAATTTGAAGAATACCAACTAGTTTATGAAAAATTGAGAACTAGTAGAAATCCTTCAAGATAAAACAAAAAGGATTTTCATGAAACATGAAAATCACAAGATCACTAAACACTCAAAGTCCATAAAGCTCATATCATACTCATGAAAAACACAATCATGAGAAACATAATAAAGTGAGTGAACAAGTGTAATGTGAAATACATTTCATCATGAAAATGGACAATTAAGCTTAATATAGAAATTATCAAATCTTGATATAATAGTGAATCATGTAATTTATTGAAATCATCATATCAATTGAAATCACAATCAAACATGGAAATCATCATAATGATTTAAACTTCAAGGCATATGTATGTCATGTACAAACTAAAGTATACATACATATCCCAAACATGAAGAGTCCACAAAAGTATATGCATGAAGGCACGTGGCTCAAGGATGTATATGTATAAACAATAATTTGGACAAGATAGACATATACATGAAGTCAACCACAAGATCATAGAAACACATTAAAAATGAGGAATACAAGTCAAATGCATGAATCATCAAAACTAGACTATACTAGTACATCAAATGACTACAAATGAGCGTTCAAGCACAAATATATAAAGGTCTATTTGTAGCTCACTAGTTGTACAAGTATAAATCTTAGTCTTAATGAAAAACTAACATTCAAGCAAGTAATCAAATCATGAGGCATAAAACGGGTCAAAAATTAATATGATCATATTAATCAAAAATATGAAGTATTAATGACCTTTTAAAACTAAGATGGATGTATGATGCAACGATCTCTCAAAACAAGACTAAGAGCTGTATACCCCGTGAAGGGTTCTGAACTCCTTCCTCCTGATTCCCCTTGAATGGGTTAGAGGTGCGCAATGCAACCTTGTTGTATGAGAATTGATCGAACAAAGAATGAATAAAGTGCAATGATGAAATGCACACAAGATATATCACAAACATCCATATAATCATCTAAACAAAAATCATGGAATCATGAACATCATATGATCATTATGCATATGCATGTGCATTAGATTTAGGGCATACATGTTAGCTTAAACAAGAAGTGAACACTAAATATAGATCCATATGAAACATGGGTGCTAAACATGTATATCTCAAGTCTAATGAACAAGGCATAATCATCAAAACACAACATGCTATAAATGAATGATCTAAAAAGCATGTAAATAATAAATGGGAGTTAGAGAATGATACCAAAACCAATGAAGGTGCATCTCTAGTTCTCCAAAACATGGTGGTCATCTCCACCTAATCTCCTTGAGAGTGAAGCATCCAAATAGTTTTCATTCAAGCTCGGAACGCATCCACCTCAAGGTACCTCCACTCTCACGTGATGCGAGAGCTCCCACCTACATCAAAAGCCAAAGAGGTGGTTTTTGGTACCCATTTTCTAGTGGGTCCACGGGGGTTAGTTTCTTTTCTCACCCAAACAAAATTAGTTGCTAAATTTTCATGATAAATGCGATCATAACAAAATCTAGCAAGGTGGCCTTTTCGACCACAATGTGTACAAGTGTACACGTGAGCATACCTATGATGATGGGGATCATGAGAAGCATGTGTATGCCTAGATGGGTGTGCATGCAAGGTTGGAACTTGTTTCTTGCGAATCAAGGTTTCCAAACGTGTGTGATTCATGGCACAATGGCTCAAGGTGGAGCCCAAACAATCAACACTTTTCTTCAAATTATTTATATCATTTTCTATGCTAGAAGACAAAGTGGAACATGCTATAGGAGTGCAAGAATTAGAAGCTACATTAGCATGACAAACATGCAAATCAATATTATTTTGCAAAGATTCATTTTTAGACAAAACCAAATTCAATTCTTTAGTAATAGAATCAATTTTATTTTTCAAAGTAAGGTTTTCTTTGAAAACACAATCCAATCTTGAGGATAAAATCTCATTGTGCTCCAAAATATCATCACAATCGTTTTTGCCTTTTAAAACTTCAATTTCTTTTAAAGCAATGTCTAGTTGAGATCTTAGTGAGTCACATTCACTAGTAATCTCTTCCTTCTCTTGCAAAACGGTTTCAAAAGTAGAGCATAAATCCTTCATTTCCTTTTGTAAATCAAAATGTTTTTCTTTCAAAGAGTTATGTTTTTCCAAGTATTTTTCAAGCTTAGAAGCAAGTTCAACATTTAAATTTTGAACCTCAAAACATCCATGGCAATAAGAGCTAGAGCTATCATGTATTAGAGAGTCCGATTGTACCTCATGGGAGTCATTCCCATATGCCATGAAACAAGGCTCTTCGGATACATCTCTCCTAGATCTCCTCATATTGTTGATGATCCTTGGAAGCTCCGGAGATGTCAAGACGCTCCAAACTGCAAAAGCCAAGTTAAAACTATCAAAAACAAGTAAGAGATTATTATCAAAAGATGCTCTAAGTGTTTGAAGTGCAAGTGCATTGGCCTTCTTATGCTTACTAGTATTTGGGAGGGCTTCTATGGTGATGGATTGATAAACTAGATGACCTAGTGTTTTTAAATATCTAGTCATGTTAACTTTCCAAGAGTCAAGTCTAGAATGGTCAAACATAGGAGGGCTAGCCATGAGAGCAAACTAGTATGAGTGCAAATGAGATGCAAATGAAGATTAGCAATCCAAGATCACACTCCTAGGTGGTTAAACCTAAATATCAGGAGCGCTAGCTCTGATACCAATTGAAAAGTCACCTAGAGGGGGGGTGAATAGGTGACAATGCTAATCTATGAACTAAATGCGGAATTTAAAAACTTAATGCAAATTGCACTCAAGTGTGATCAACAAATGATTCACACACAACCAAGCCAAGCAAATATGAATGCACAATATGAATAAGGCAAGGCACAAAGTAAAGAGAGAGATAGAGAGAGAGTCAATGGATCAAGCGCAAACAACAAGATATGTTTCGAGATTCGAGCACCCAGCTCTACATCCCCGCCTTCGACACACGAAGGATTTCTAATCCACTAGCTAGTCCACAAAGAACTCTCACAAGGAGTACCCAACTCCTCTCTTTACAATACAACCTCCTCCTTGAGGCACTACTCCAAGCCAACAAACACAACCTCCTCCTTGAGGCAAACTCTAACAATCACAACCTCCTCCTTGAGGCAAACTCCCAACCAATACAACAAACTCCCAATCACCAACCAATACAAGGATCACCTCTCAACTAGAGGGATACAACCCAAAGCACAAAGCTAAGAAAAGATTGGGTTACAACTTGGTGGTCACAACAACAACCACAAACAACTTCTTCTTCTCCCACACAAATATCCTATAGATATAGATAGTAGATTATAGCTCAAGTGTGGAGAAAACCAAGGATTTGAAACCAGCAACTCAAAGAAAATCTTTGGGAATAAATGAAACAAGATAGAGAAGTTCAATTCAAAAGCTTTTCCCAAAACCCTTTTCTTTGATTTTTCAAACCCTAATGAAAACACCAAAAAGATTGTTCAATTTGAATCCAAAAACCTATTTTGATTGCTGTAAAAACACCTGAGAGAATGGAAAAATTCGCACAAAAATTCTTAGAGAAAAACTCTTACAAATGGGGTATTTATAGGCAATTATCAGAAAATAGCCGTTGACAGAAATTTGCCAGAAATAGCCTTCCGGTCGACCGGCCCGGTCGACCGTCCAACGGTCAATTTTGACCGTTGGCAACTAACGGTCGACCGGCCCGGTCGACCGAATAATCCCGAGAGCAGATTATTCTGCTCCGGTCGACCGTCCCGGTCGACGCCGCTGACTGTGCTAGAACGTGCACAGGTTTGTGCACGTCGTCGGTCGACCGTGACGGTCGACCGGCTACATGCGGTCGACCGTCACGGTCGACCGAACTAGCCTGGCAGGCAGCAAATGGGTCAGAAAACTGAGGTAAAAAATATTCCAATAAATCCCACAAAATCTCTAAAATTTCACAAAAATAGTTTTATTATTTTATATTGAAATACAAACTTGTGTTAAAAATCCTAACACAAATTTCAAACATATTTGACTATTTTTGTGTCATAGAAATTTTGCCAAAAATCAAAAACCGTATTTTCTAAAACCTTGTATTTTGAATAGAAAATACACATTGTCTAAAACTCATCCATGATACAAAAATATGATATTTAAACACTTTGAAGCATATTGTATATGAATAGAAATTCAATATACAAGAAACATATATATCATGATTTTTGTCATTAAGTCCAAAAATATGTTTTGTTGTAAATACCAAAACATAAACACATGGAATAGATTATCAAACAAAGTTTGTCTAAACAATTGAAGCATGCATGTATATAGAACAAATCTAATATACATAAACCATGTAAACTTGTTTTGATAAAAATCTATTCATGAAAACCAAGATCGGTTAAACCTAAAACCGAAAATCAAAACATGAAAGTGTGTGTTGTGAACTTGAGCTTATCATACTATTCTAATCTTTACAATTAGGATCTAAACTTAAACTAAAACTATGGATACCTAAGTCTTCTTGTAGAGCGCAATCTCCAAGCTAGAGCGCAATCTCCAAGTCGGCTCGATCCAACACTCTTGATTCACCGAGCAATTGCAATGTATGATCTTTGATGCGCGGGCTCTTGAATCAACATGTGAAAGATGTGTGGAAGCTTTCACCAACTAATATCTTGTTTAATGATCTGAAACTTAAACATCACAAGATAATTAGTACACATAACTACATGAGTTAATCATCATCAAAACTAGAGTGGAAGGCCTTTGGGCCAACACTAGGGACATCTAGGTCTAGGTCAACCCTCCTATAGGCTTGGTTTTGATTTTTTCTTTTCTTTTTGTTTGTTGTTTGATTTTTCCTTTTTGTTTGTGAAATGGCATTCAATAATAACAATTCTTTCAATCCGAATATGAATCCATATTTCACACCAACCCCATTTGTTTCGGATAATTTCAACCCGGCGTTTTACAATATGCACCAACCAAATACACCAGGTTGGCCTTATCCGAATCAATACAACCCATACCCACATTCTTATGACTATAATTTTTAAAATAATTTCAACTCGTCACAGAGTCAATGGGGATTCACTTTCCCCGAGTTTAATTTTCAACCTCCTTCCATCATATTCACCTTATCCACAATATTCATTCCCCGATTTCGCTTCCTATACTCCTTTTTCTGAACCTCCCATTGAAGAAAAATCTGAGTTCGAAAAGAGAGTAAAAGCCAATCTACAAGAGGCCGAGCAACAACTTCACAAAATATTGCCTCTCTAAAACATATTCAAGAGTCTTACTCAGTTCCACCACTTCATAATGAACAACCATCTGTCTTGGAAACGAGTAAAGAATTCTTGTGTGAGTCCAAGTTTCCATCTCAACACATTTTTGACTCACATTCTTCACAAAATTTCCAAAACCAAGATTCTTATACTCCCATTCTAGAGGATTCACTTGTAGAAAAATCAAGTCTAGAACAGAGAATAGAAATCTTGCAGGAATCTACTTCTCAGTCTGTTGATAGAATAGAAACACAATTGAGTGAAATGGTCAACATTCTTAAAATGAAGAAACTCTCTCTTCACACCACTTTTGATCAATTCAAATATCTCTAACTCTATCAATTTGACCCATGACTCCTATTGTTTTGGAAACCAAAATTCCTACACTCCTTTTCTAGAACAACCACTTGTAGATACATCATATCTAGAAAAGAGGATAGAAGTCTTGCAAGAGTCCGCACTAAAATTTCAAAAATCATCTACCGAGTCTGTCAATAGGATGGAAGCACAATTGAGTCAATTGGTTAGCATTTATAGAAATGAGGAAACTCTATCTTATCAACCTTTGACCAATTCAGCTATGCCAAACTCTATTGATATGACCCAGGACTCTTGTCATTTTGAACATCAAGATTCAATTTCAGCACACCCATCTGAACTTGTCCAAATTTCAAATGTTAAAGATCCCATTGACATTTTGGCAAGTTATCCTTTTCCTGAAATTGAACTTGAGCATGAATATGATCATGAACCTCAAATTAGTGATTCAATTCTACTTCCTGATTCAATTATGACTCCAATATCTTCACCTGATTTCAATCCTTTTCCCGAGTCAGTATTGGATCATGTACCAATCCATTGTGAAATTAAATCTCCAATATCTTATGATGATCATATTGAACTTGACCAATTCATACTTTTGAGAGTCCCATTGATAAATTGGCAAGTTCTCATTTCAGTGGAATTGAAATCAATGAGGAATGTGACTTTGATCCTCAAATTTTGATCCAGTTCAAATTCCTGAATCATTATTGACTCCTGTTTTGTTACCCAATTTGAGCAACATTTTAGAGTCAGTTTTGATTCCCATACCTGTCATTCCTGAACTTGAATCACCAATCATAGATAGTCACATTCCATCATGGGGAAATGAATGTGGACTTGAACTTCATCTTCTTGATTTGGACCCACTTCCTGAACCGATCTCGACTCCCGAACCTTTACTTGACTTGAGTCATTTTTCTGAGTCGATATTAGTTCCTGTACTTCCTGAGTCCAAATCAATCATTCCATTCTGGGATAAGGTTGTTAATAAATTTGACTCCGAAATTATTTTGAAAATTTGGAAATTAGATGGGGTAAAACTGTTATTAAAAATCATTCATATATACATCATTCTTGTGGTTGTATTCTTGAGATTTCTTGTGGGTTCCTCCGGACTCCACGCAAGAATGATTGGGTCACATTTCGTGGACCAATCAGACCGCCACCGGAACTACCACCTTGAGGTGATTTTTTCTTCCCTCTCTATTTGTTTCATGCATACATATATCACGATGCATTGAGGACAATGCATGAGATAAGTGTGGGGGAGGGTTTACTAACTTAGAGTTTTTAGATTTTCTTTCTTTTACACTTCTTTTAGGATACTTTTAGAAATCTTCCCTTTTGTAGGAATTTTTCTCTTTCTTTAAAAACTTTTTGAAATAAGAGACAAAGTTTTGATCTATTTTTAAGAAAATAAGATGATCTTAGAAATTAAGAAAGCCTTAATTATGACATCTTAAACCTAGTCGAAATAATGGATCTTGTTTAAAATTTTAGGCTAAGTAAGATAAATTGGGGAGATAATTTTATCTTGAATTTTTTTTGCCTTAGATGGTATGCACATCGCACTTACACAATTTTTGGGATGGAAAAAAATACCTAAAATGCCATAAAGTAAATAAAAAGAAAAAAATATATATATATATAAATAAAACATCACTTATTAAGCTGGATAACTATGCCTCAAGAAGCATGATTATTCACGCCTAACGGTTGCCTTGTTTACTCGAGTCCTTTAACCCGAGGGATGTTTTCTCATCTGGTGCCCTAGGACCGTCTGGTTTGGGAGTCATCGGTTATAGGCTCGCTACATGGGTGAACTAAGAAGCCTAAGAAAACTAAGGGAAGAAAAAGAAAAAAAATATATATATTATAAATGGCTTGATGGTTAGAGTTGAAATCCCAGAAATCTTCACTATCATAAAGTGCATATTATTTAGGTTTTATGAAAGATAAATTATTCAATCCAATTTTGAATTCTTACCTTAATTGAAGACAAGATCTTGCATGGAGACTAAGTTTAAGAAGAATGATTTTTGGTGGACTTATGACCTTAGATCGCTTATATTTTTGCAAAAATATTTCATAAACTTATCTCTTTCAAAATGCGTTTTCAAAGTACTAACATTTGTCTTCTTTCTTTATGGATTTTGTGGGTGCAATCCGCTGAAAACCCTCAGGAGACCTATAGGTTTAACGGCTTGTTACACACGCTTAGTGCAATCGCGTCACCTGCGAAAATGGTGTAATAACTCTTGTAGTATAGTTTTTCTTTTCTTGGCTCGGGACGAGCAAAAGAATAAGTGTGGGGGTGTGATTAGTCTACAATTTCTGTATTATTATATCGCATTTTCCCACCGATTTATGAATAAATTGTCGGTCTAAACGTGTTTTGGTCTTGATTGCAGATAGATCCAAAGTTCAAGGCAAAGGGGTAATAAGAGCCTAATTAAACCTCTTTTATGGTAATTA
>JAVJIF010021006.1:0-55104 GCA_038442645.1 Agave tequilana
AAATTGAACAATCTATTGGTGTTTTTACTAGGGTTTGGAAATTCAAAGAAAAGGGTTTTTGGGAAAAAGAATTTTGATTCATCTTCTATATCTTGATTTCATTTTCTCCTAAGGATTTTCTTTGTGATTTTGATTTCCATTCCATTGGTTTTCTCCACACTTTAGCAACATCTACTTTCTTATTCTATAGGATCTTTGTGTGGGAGAAAGAAATTGTTTGTGGTTGATTGTTGAACCACCAAGTTGTAAACCCTCTATTTACTTTGCTTTGTGCTTTTCCCTCTTGGGTTGAGGAGGGTGTTTGTGCAAGTGGTTTGTATCCCTCAAGTTGTGAGGTGATCCTTGCTTGGCTTTGTGCTAATCCCTCGGGTTGTGAGGTGATTGTTTTGTTGGATTGGAGCTTGCCTCAAGGAGGAGGTTGTAGTTGTAAAGAGAGGAGTTGGGTACTCCTTATGAGAGTTCTTTGTGGACTAGCTAGTGGATTAGAAATCCTTCGTGTGTCGAAGGCGGGGATGTAGAGCTGGGTGCTCGAACCTCGAAACATATATTGTTGTTTGCGCTTGATCCATTGACTCTCTCTATCTCTCTCTTTATTTTGTGCCTTGCAAATATTCATATTGTGCATTCATAATTGCTTGGTTTGGTTGTGTGTGCATCATTTGTTGATTGCACTTGAGTGTATTGCATTTAGTTTTTAAATTCCGCATTGAGTTGACTAGATTAGCATAATCACCTATTCACCCCCCTCTAGGTGATCTTTCAATTGGTATCAGAGCTAGCGCTCCTGATATTTAGGTTTAACCACCTAGGAGTAAGATCTTGGTTTGCTAATCTTCATTTGCATTATTCATTGCACTCATTTAGTTTGCTCTCATGGATAGCCCTCCTATGTTTGACCATATTAGACTTGATGTTTGGAAGGCCAATATGAGTAGCCATTTGAAAAGACTAGGACATCTAGTTTATCAAGCCTCCACTATGGAATCATTCCCTAATAGTAGCAAGCATAAAAAGGCTAATGCATTAGCACTTAGAGCACTTAAAGCATCTCTTAGTGAACATCTTTTACCGGTGTTTGATCGTTATGACTCGGCTTTTGCAGACGTCTCCCGAGCTTCCAAGGATTATCAACAAGATGAGGAGATCTATGAGAGAAAAGTTCGAAGAGCGTTGCCTCATGGTCCAAGGGAATAACTCCCTTGAGGTACAATCGGATTCTCAATTAGATAATAGCTCTAGTTCCTACTGCCATGGTTGTTTTGAAGTTCAAACATTGAATTGGAACTTGCTCAAAAGCTTGAAAATTTATTGGAAAAACACAATCTTTTGAAAGAGGACAACCTTGTTTTGAAAAATGAATTAAAGGATTTGTGTTCTAATTTTGAATGGTTTTACAAGAAAAGAAAGAGATTACTAGTGAACGTGACTCGCTAAGATCTCAACTAGACCTTACCCTTGATGAGATTGAGATTTTGAAAAACAAAAATGATTATGATGATGTTGTGAAAAACAATGAGGTTTTATCTTCTAAATTGCATTTTGTTTTAAAAGATAACCTTATTTTGAAAAATAAAATTGATTCAATTACAAAAGAATTGGATCTTGTTTTAAAGAAAATGAATCTTTGAAAATTGATATTGATTCTCATGTGTACCATGCTAGTATAGCTTCTTCTTCTTCTAGCACACCTACTGCATGCTCCACTTTATCTTCCTCTATTGAAAATGATATAAATGTTTTGAAGAAAAGTGTTGAATGTTTGGGCTCCACTTTGAGCCAATGCACTTTGAATCATTCACGTTTGGAAACCTTGGTTCGCAAGAAACAAGGTCCATCTTTGCATGCACACTCTACACAGCATATACATGCTTTTCACGGACACAACCATAACATGTATGCTCATGTGTACACATGTACACATTGTGGTCGAAAAGGCCACCTTGCTAGATTTTGTTATGATCGTGTTTATCATGAAAATTTAGCAACTAATCTTGTTTGGGTTAGAAAAGATACTAACCCCCGTGGACCCAAAAGGAAATGGGTACCAAGAACCACCTCCTTGACTTTTGATGTAGGTGGGAGCTCTCGCATCACGTGAGAGTATTGGTGCCTTGAGGTGGATGCGTTCTAAGTTAAAAAAGAACCATTTGGATGCTTCACTCTCAAGGAGATTTGGTGGGAGGACCACCGTGGTTTGGAGAACTAGAGATGCACCTTCATCGGTTTTGATATCATTCTCTAACTCTCATTTTTACTTGCATATTTTTCATGTTCATCTATTCATAGCATGTCTTGGTTTATTGTTCATTATGCTTATGTCATGTTGATTAGATTAGTGTAATACATGTTTAGTTACTTGAGCACCCATGTTTTATATGAATCTATATTTAGTGTTCTCACCTTATTTAAACTAACATGTATGCCCTAGATCTAATGCACATGCATTTACATAATGATCATTTGGATGTTTATGATTGTATGATTTTTGTTTTAATGATTCATGTTTTATTGTTTCATGATTAGTATGATATTTGCCATGTCTATTAGACTTATGCTTTACATGATTAGTTGTTGAGACACCCATGTTTAGTATGGACCTATATTCTGTGTTCTCTCTATGTTTTAGCTATCATGTTAATCATAGATCTAATGCTCATGTCTTTGTCATGCTAATCATATAGTTGACTATGTTTTTTTATAATTCATGTTTTGATTATTATGTTTATCATGTTGGGTTATGATTCCCGTTTTATACTTAATGATTTGATTACTTATTTAGATGTTAGTTTTCATTAACACTAGAATTTATACTTGCACATGTAGTGGGACACAAATAAATCTTTATATATGTTTGTGCTTGAACGCTCATTTGTATTCACTTGATGTACTAGTATAGTCTAGTTTTGATGATTCTTACATTTGACTTGTATTCATCATATTTTTTGTTTTAACTTCATGTATATGTCCATCTTGTCCAAACTATCATTTATACATATACATCCTTGAGCCACGTGCCTTCATGCATATACTTTTGTGGTCTTATTGTGTTTAGGATATGTATGTATACTTTAGTTTGTACATGACATACATATGCCTTGAAGTTTAAATCGTTTGGATGAATTTCATATTTGCTAGGTGATTTCACATTTATAATGAATTTCATGTTTTTAAGATGATTTCAATTGGTGATTTCACATCTTAGATGAATTTCTATTGGTAATGAAAATCTAGTTTTTCAAGATTTCATGTTTCAAGGAATTTCATATTGAGCTTGATTGTCCATTTTCATGTTGATATGTGTCACATTATACTTGTACACTCACTTTATTAGTTTACTCATGATTTGTTTTCATAAGAATTTGATATGAGCTTTATGGACTTTGAGTGTTTAGTGATCATGTGATTTACATGTGTTTCATGAAAAACAATTTTGTTTTATTCCTTGCTTGAAGGATTTCGTACTAGTTTTAAAAGTTTTTCCTATAACTAGTTCGTATTCTTCACTATGGTAGAGATTTTCAAACAAAACTTATTTTCAAACCTATTTTTGAAAACCCTACCCTCTATGGGAGGATGGATGGGAGATCATGTTCTTGTATGCTTTAAAATGAAAATCATTTAAAACTTGAACCATGATTGGGAGGTAGTTATATGAGATATACATTTGATCTTATTGTTATTTCAATTGGTATCATTGAATTCTTTCAATTGGTATCAATTTTGACCTTTCTTATATACTCATATATATTTTGTATGTATGTATGCTTTCACTTCCAAGTATATCAATTTCAATTGGTATCTATTTTCCATATATATATATGTTTGTTTCATTTTTTTTTAACAATGCTTAGGCTTGTTAAACAAAAGTGAACATTGTTTTAGTTGGTATTTCATAAAGGGGGAGAAAATTTGATTTTGTCTTTCAATTGGTGATTTTATCAATTGGTATTTGATTCCCACTCCCTTACTTTATATTGAAAATTTCAAATTGGTATCATATGTTCAAAATGAAAATATTTACAATTGGTATCAAGATTTATCATGTGTTTTATTTAAAATTGATATCAATATTTTTGTTTGTTTCCTTTCAATTGGTATCAAGATGCTATTCTTTGACATATTTTCAATTGGTACCTTAATTGATTGTCACCCCTAATTGGTCTTATTTTTGTTTTAGACAAAAAAAGAGGAAAATATTATTTTTATTGATTCGTTGTTTCGAACAAAAAGGGGGAGAAAAATTTATTGATTTGGTTTTGCTTTTACCCCTTATTGAAGATTGACTCTTTGTATTAAAAAGAGAGAAGATTTTGTTTTGTTTTGGTTTGTACCCCTTTGTTGATGATTGACAAAAAGGGGGAGAAGTATTTTGGGTTTATATATGCATGTTTTTGTTTTGCATATATTAAGTTTAATTTAGTTTAATTTTAATTGGTATCTAAGCATGTTTTGTAATTGGATGTTTTGTAATTGGTATCTAGAGCATGTTTTTGTTTTAAACATTTCATTGGTACTAGAACCTTTTATTGTTTATGCATAGATATGCATGTTCATGTTTCATGTTGTTAAGAGCCTTCATTGCATATTCATTATGTTTATTTGGTTATGCATGAGTTAAGGGGGAGCTTCTTTGAAGCTTAACTTTAATCCATGCATATATAACTCCATGAGTTATGTCATCATCAAAAGGGGGAGATTGTTGGCCCAAAGGCCTTCCACCCTAGTTTTGATGATGATTAACTCATGTAGTTATATGTACTAATAATCTTGTGATTTTAGTTTCAGATCATTAATCAAGATATTAGTTGGTGATTAGCTTCAACAAGATGATTTGGAAGCTTTCACATGTTGATTCAAGAGCCCGAGCGTCAAAGATCATATATAGCACTTGCTCGGTGGATCAAAGAGTTTTGGATCGAGTCGGCTTGGAGATTGCGCTCTACAAGAAGACTTCGGTACCATAGTTTAGTTTTGTGTTTAGATCCAAATTGTAAAGATTAGAATAGTATGATATGCTCAAGTTCACAACACACACGTTTCATGTTTTGAATATTGGTTTTCGGTTTTTCGGTTTTAGGTTTAACGATCTTGGTTTTCATGAATAGATAGATTCAAAACAAGTTTATATGTTTAATGTATGTTAGATTTGTTCTACATACATGCATGCTTAATTTCCTAGACAAACTTAGTTTTGACTTACTTATTCATGTGTTTTATGTTTTGGTATTTTTGACAAAACATATTTTGGAATTAAAGACAAAAACTATGATATGTATATGTTTAATGTATATTGGATTCTTCCTAGACAAACTTAGTTTTGACTTACTTATTCATGTGTTTTATGTTTTGGTATTTTGACAAAACATATTTGGAATTAAAGACAAAAACTATGATATGTATGTTTAATGTATATTGGATTTCTATCCATATGCATCATGCTTCAAAGAGTTTAAATATCATGTTTTTGTATTTGAATGAGTTTTGGACAAAGTGTATTTTCTATTCATGAATCCTAGTTTAGAAAATACAGTTTCTAGTTTTTGAAAAATATTGTAAGATACAAAAATAGTTTTAATTGCTTGATATTTGAGTCAAAACTTTTATCATATGTTCATATATCAATGCAAATCGTCAAAACTATTTTGGGATTTTTAATAGTTTACAAGAATTTATTGGATATTTATTTCCTCTGTTTTTCTGACCTGTACAGTGTCTGCCAGGCTAGGTCAGTCGACCCTAACGGTCGACCGCACCATGTAGCCGGTCGACCGTCAGGGTCGACCGACGTGCACGGATACGTGCACGCTGGCTACACTTGTAGCCGGTCGACCGTGCGGTCGACCGACTGAGAGCAGTTTGCTCTCTGTTTGTTTGGGTCGACCGGGCGGTCGACCGGTAGCTGTCAACGGTCAGAATATGACCGTTGGACGGTCGACCGTGCGGTCGACCAGCAGGGTTATTTTGGCAAAATCTGCTGCCAACGGCTAATTTCCAGATCTGCCTATAAATACCCCATTGGAAAGAGTTTTTCTCTAAGATTTTCAGTGCGAATTTTTCCCTACTCTCTAGTATTTTCACAGCAATCAAAAGAAGTTTTGGATTCAAATTGAACAATCTATTGGTGTTTTTGCTAGGGTTTGGAAATTCAAAGAAAAAGGTTTTTGGGAAAAAGAGTTTTGATTCATCTTCTATATCTTGGTTTCAGTTTTTCCCAAGGATTTTCTTTGTGATTTTGATTTCCATTCCATTGGTTTTCTCCACACTTGAGCAACATCTACTTTCTTATTCTATAGGATCTTTGTGTGGGAGAAAGAAATTGTTTGTGGTTGATTGTTGAACCACCAAGTTGTAAACCCTCTATTTACTTTGCTTTGTGCTTTTCCCTCTTGGGTTGAGGAGGGTGTTTGTGCAAGTGGTTTGTATCCCTCAAGTTGTGAGGTGATCCTTGCTTGGCTTTGTGCTAATCCCTTGGGTTGTGAGGTGATTGTTTTGTTGGATTGGAGCTTGCCTCAAGGAGGAGGTTGTGGCTGTAAAGAGATGAGTTGGGTACTCCTTGTGAGAGTTCTTTGTGGACTAGCTAGTGGATTAGAAATCCTTCGTGTGTCGAAGGCGGGGATGTAGAGCTGGGTGCTTGAACCTCGAAACATATCTTGTTGTTTGCGCTTGATCCATTGACTCTCTCTATCTCTCTCTTTACTTTGTGCCTTGCAAATATTCATATTGTGCATTCATAATTGCTTGGTTTGGTTGTGTGTGCATCATTTGTTGATTGCACTTGAGTGTATTGCATTTAGTTTTTAAATTCCGCATTGAGTTGACTAGATTAGCATAATCACCTATTCACCCCCCCTCTAGGTGATCTTTCAGTGATGAAATTTACTAAGGGTAGATTCAAGACCGGAGGCTATCGACCCCAAATTCACAGTATGTGTTGCCCAACTTTCATTCTTAGTTTATGATTTGATGATTTGTTTTATTATACATTACTGTTGTTTTGTTTTTAACTTTCCTGAAACTCAAGATTTTGGGGGACTGTTGGATATTTTGTATTAAAAAGCTTGAGTTCCCACTTGATTTTGAGGGGATTGTTGCATTTTAAAATCAAGTTTCATGAAAATACCATTTCATTAAACATGCATGTGTCTCTTAATGGGCTAATCACCCAATTAAGAGTGGTTTTGAATTTTAATTATTATTTTGATTTAAAATCTGAATTTATTTATGACCATTTTTCATTGTTTTAATTTGTGTTTAATTTTCAATTATTTCTTGATTTATTAAGGGGGTGTCGTGAGCCTATAAAAGGAGCTTCATTCCTTCATTCTCAACACAAGAAGAAAACCTCTCCTCCCCCTCTAAAATTCTTTGAGATTGCTCCTTGTGAGAAGGCTTCATTTTAAATTAAATTCTTTTCTTTCTTACATTCTATGGGCAACAATTTTCCATCTGAGCAGAGGCCTGCTCTCCCGTCCAAGGGCAGGTACTGGTGATTTACCGGGGGCGGCTTTTACCACTAAGGGATGGGGTTGATTCAATGTCTGGACAAGGAGACGGACCTATTGCCTTCTAGGGCAGCGTTTCACGACTGCTTACCCAAGCTACCTTTTTCTTTCTTAATTTATTATTATTTGAAAATATTTTATAATAAATAATTCATGTCTAGGAGTCTTTTCAATGCTAGTTTTAATTGCATATTTAATTTAAGGAAATAGATTTCTAAAATATCCAACAATGTTATCGTTATTTTGAACATTGAGAGAAAGTCCTGATAATTTTCTTGGATTTCAAACTCTAAGTTGAGATTTCCTAGCGTTCGTTCTCAATTATCCCTTTTCTTGTAGTTCATTCCCTATCAGTTTGATATTAGAGCTAAATTTTTCTCTTTTCCTTTAACTTTCACAAAACCTTAGCCTTCACCAAATTTTCACAAAACCCTAGTTCCCCTTGTCAACTCTAGATCTTGCCAAAAAAAAATCTTAAAAACTCCTTCGAAGAAAATCTGACATGCCACTATTATATTCATCATCTCCTTCAACAACACCTGATCCACGCCGCCGCCACCAGCTCCTCCCCCTTCCTCTCCACCGCCTCCTGATGATGAAGGCTCATCCTCCGCCTCCCGAAGATGAAGGCTCCTCCGCTGCCACCGATCTCTGACCCTCTTCTCCATTAAAGTCCGCCAGCTTGATTCAGTCTTGATGTGTATCTGTTAGGTCCACGACCATCACCCGATTGAGAGCCAAGGAGATCTAAACTCGACAGAATCGAATCTCCCCAATCCCGAGGAATGATGGGGACATCTAGTGGATTAGTTTGTTTTATTTATTTGGGTCATTTTATCTTAATTTGTTTTAATTTGTTGGGTCATTTTATCTTATAGTTTTAGTTGAATGGGTCATTTTATCTTAGCTTGTTTTAGTTGGTTATTATAGTTGATTGATTTATCTTTATCATGTTGTTATTGACCTATATAAGTCTAAGACTGCTTTGTTATTAGTTGATGATTGATAATGAAAAATTGATATTGAAGCATTTGTAGCCGGTGTGCTTTTGAATGAGATGTCCTAAGGAGAAAGTCTAGATAATTTTCTTGGGTTTCAAACTCTAGGTTGAGATTTCTTAGTGTTCATTCCCAATTATTCCTTTTATTGTAGTTCGTCCTCATCAAATGATTTGCGAAAAAGTTTCTGAAAGAGGAGGAAAACTTTTTTACCCGTGCGGACACTTCTGAATTTAGCTATATAGTTCCTAGTGTCGGAGAAAGCATAAGCAGTAGAGGAATATCAAATTTAAAATATAAGCTGTACCACATGAACATCTTGGTGACAATTTTTCTTAAATATGAAGTGACTTCTTTCCCCTTCCAAAGAACTACTTAAGTACCACTGAGGTATCCCACAAACTCTCATTACAACATTTTGGATTAAGTTCTTATGTCAGGCGAAAAGGAAAAAGTGAATGGTGCTTAAGGTAAATAATTTCAGTAAATGCTTAAAATGTGAAGTAGTTAACCCATAAAGATAATGGGGAAAAGAACATATTAAAAAACTACAGCTATATATAAGCAATCAAAATTTCCAGATCAATTTGATAACAAGAAAGCTTCTTATAAGAAGATGATCGAATTGCTTCAATTTCAAATTGTTGAACCTATCTCAATTCCTAGCAGCATTTAGACAATTACTTGCATGAAAAATTACAGATATACAAGCAATCAGAATTTCCAGATCAAATTGATACCAAGAAAACTTCTTATAAAAAATGATGAATAATTTAATTTCAAACTGGAGAAGCTGTCCCACTAGCTAGCAGCATTTGGACAACTACTTGCATAAAGAATTTGTGTATAAGAAAGGGTCAACAATGGTAATCTAAAAAAAAGACAGAAATTTATACTCCTAAAATGAATATTCTATATCATCTAGTAGCATTTAGTCTGGAAATGGTAATCATGATATCTCGCTAAAAAACCATAATACATATATAGAATATGGTAATAACTATTGCCAAGACTAGTATATTATATGATTCAGTCATGCATCACATTGCTTCTACGGTTTGATAACTCTAGAATGGTAATTTCAGATTGGAGAAGTTATCTCTGATGTGTACCAGTATGTAGACAACTACTTGCATCAAAGGGCTAACAATGCTGATTAAAAGATAAAAAGAGAGAAATTTTTACTCATAAACTGAATCACCTATATGATCACCTCCTAACAAGTGTACTCCAAAGATGGTCTTTTCAAAAAACAAGGTATGAGATCCATAATATGTATATAGAATAATTGTACAAACTATTGACTAGAGGAATATATCATACAACCAAGTCATGCATCATATTGCTTCTAAGATTGGGTAAGTGTAGAACAGTAATGCAGCCACCTAAAATCAATCAATTGCTGGAAAAAAAAAAAAATTGACTCAACATCCTCGCCTTCACCAATCCTTTTCCTACAAGATGGGTTCTGGCAATGGAGCTCAAATAGCATCAAGAAAGCCCCACAAAAAGGAATGATCATGCATTTACAATGAGCTTAAACCTTATTATGTCAAACAACACATGAGATGGTAAAGAATTCCTAGCCAATGAAACTACAAGGAAGGACCTGCTATAAAACCTTGATAGCGACCTGCCAATATCACTAATAGTGCAAACTGAAAATTTTCCTTTCATATAGAAGTAGAACAGAATTTAGTACTTTATTTATGAAGCTGCCGACCCAAGTAAAGGAACATCAAAATCACCTGTCAGGCTTTGCAGAGATTGTTCGAGCTCCCAGCAAGCCATCACTGCTTCCATTGCATGAACGCGAACATGCTGTTGTAGTTGTTCTTTGAAGGAACAGAGTAACAAGACATAGTGGGTCTGCAAAAAAAAAGATAAAGATGGAATCAGCCATCAAAAGATTGTGAAAAGATTGCTAAACAAAGAGAGCAAGCAAACGATCCAGAAAGCTTTTATTTCTTAGAACTCTTGAACAAGCAAAAGATGAAGTTCAAAACCCATGACAGAAAAGATGAACCGAGTGTTAACTATGCGATGAGATCATGAGAGAGACAGGGATATCAACTTGATATCTATGACCAAGTATTTTTCATAGTATTTGTTCACCTCTTTGGGGGGGGGGGGGGGGGGGGGGGGGGGGGGGGGGGGGGGCACTTGACTTTATATTCAAATTTTCAAAAGTTTACTAGGTATACTTTAATTACTAAGACATTAACTACAGTAATGCCAGCTTGTAATATCAATCTCCTAAAACGATAACAGGCTCAGCCCACCGAAAAAAATCATTCAGCCAAAGCTGAATAGCCAAAAGAAGTGCGAGAATGCGAAATTGAGTCACAAATCACAGATAAACATTATGTAAGACCAATTCTGATAGAGCCAAATCATGTAAAAGAACCCATGAAACCCAAAAAAGATCATGTCACTGCATGAGGTTACCTCGAAGCCAAGTAAGGGGAAGATAATATACAAATTTACAAAGATGATTAAGACTAAATGAGTCTTTAAGAGGTGAATATGAGAAAAGAATTCAAGAAGCAGAGTCAAGTTCATCGGCAGTTGCAGCAAGAAAAGTTTGCTTTAAGTTTCAGCAAGTTGAAACCTTAGAGATGTGATGTCACTGGAAACTTTGGAACATACCAATTAATCTTACTTAAACATTACTCACACAACAATAAAAGAATGTGCATGTGAAAAATGCTGCAGATAGTTTGTCAGCAACACTGTAAATGCTTCTTCCGTTATCATCACCAAAACTGGTCCTCATAAATTCATTTTTTTTCAAGAAAAAAGTAGTCAACTTTGCTTGAATTAATAATTATCACCAAAGAAAACAGAGCATCTTCAAAGCAATCCTCTCTAGTCTTGTTGTTTATAAAGAGCAGATTGAGAATAAGTGAAATTTGAAAATTTTAACTTTTTTATTGCAAATCCCTCCACAAAAGACGCTTTTTTAATCATAAACTGGATGAGAAATGTCTAAATTACGAAAACACCAATACAAACTAACAATTTATCAGCGAAATTCAGATCAGAAGGAGGGAGGCAAAGAGAATTTCGAGCAATTAAATTTTCGAAGTTCGAATTTTCGAAACACATCAAGAAAACGCGAAATTTTGGGCGAAATAATTTCGAAAAGTTTTGAAATCCCCTAACCATGAACTGGTAGAGCTCTTTGTCGTCGCCGGCGTTGATCTGGTGGTGGTTGCCGAGCACGGAGTACTTGGCCACCACGTGCTGGCTCTGCGCCAGCTGCGCGTCAATCCTCGGCAGCTGATCCACCGGCGTGGCGATCCTCAGGCACGCCACGTGTGCGGACAGCAGCTGCTCGTACAGCGGGTGGGCCAGTATCTCCGCCTTGCACCGCTCCCCATGCCACGTCACCTCCCCACCGCCGTCCACCCTCTCCCCGTTTGGGTCGGCCGCGGCCGCCTGGCTCATGGCGGCGGCCGCCATCGTGGAGTCCCCGGACATGTTGACCTCGTCGGAGTTGGTCTGGAGGTGTAGAAAGCTACCGTCGCCGTAGTGGCCGGATCCGGCGGCATGCTGGCGGAGGATGGCGCTGTTGAGCCAGGTTGGGGCGGTGCCGGGGGGCTTGGCGTCGCCGGCGGCAGCGTCGGAGGAGGCGAGGTGGTCGGAGATGACGTGGGTGCGGAGAACGGACTGGTGGGAGCTGGCGGCGGCGGCGGCGGCGGCGGCCAAATGCGGGTCGGTGAAGTTGGGGAGAGCGAGGTTGTGGTCGACGTGGGTGTGGTAAGACATAGCCTGTTATAATTCCGGTGACCAGAACCCACCCACCCTCTTCTCTTGTTGTTGATAACGATAATAAAAGAATGAGAGAGAGGGGGAGGGTGAAACTTGAAAGCACGACGACGAGGAAAGAGAGAGGGAGGATCACTGGGGTTTTGTTGCGGCCAGCCTAAATTAACCCTCCGTCTTGCTATTTCTTTATTTGAGGAAGGTCTTTATTTATAATATAATAATGCGTACATAATTGCATAGGTTGGGTTTTGTTCTTTTTACACTTTGCCCCCCCTGAAATTCACTTTTCAGCAATAAACTGGCACAGAGTTTTTAATTGTTAGTAGTTTTCTTTTCGTTTTCTTTCTGAAATCTATTCGAGTTCGCAGCACAATCTCGTCTCCTCGTGACTGAGTTAGGCATCTTCAATTCAGTATCAAAATAGCGTAAAACTTTTATATTGATGTCAAATTTGTACTCCAATTCAGCATCAAATGTTAACTCTATTTGAAATTTGCTACAGTGTTGCGTCATATTTGCTGCAGCACTATAGCGATATAGCAGGTTTTTTTTTTAATTTAAAAATTTTTAAATGGTTTAATATTATTTGGTGAAACAGATTAATTATTTGGAATTGATAAAAAGAATATAAAATGAATATTCTTTTAGAGTAACATTTGATGCAATGGGTGAGTTGAAGGAGAGATTTGATGTGACGCCAACTTATTTTGATAAAAAACTAACTCTATTTTGAAGTAATGAGTTGAAGATGATCGTAAATCTCAGTGGCTAACACCATTGTTGTTTGGTTACACCGCATCTCATATTGTTCTTAGTAATTCTGAATCATACCCTAACTACATTAATGATATTATTATAGCAATGGCCTCTTCTTTCATCAATAATATTTAATGCTACAGTTAAGACTTGATTCACCGTCCGACTTCTGTTTAGAATTTACAATAGGAAAAAATATTAAACCTAATTAACTGTTTTAGGATAATTGGCTGTGTTTGGTTTCGAAGAATATGAGGGAAGAAAAAGAAGATTGGAAAGAATTAGTTGTGAGAGAAATTAAAAGGAAAAGAGAAGCAAAAAAATGAATAAAAATATCAAGCATAATTTTCTTTTCATTTCTCTCTCCTCCATCATAATAAAAGTGAGGGAAAATACATAGAGAACGAAGAGTATTGTCTAGAACCATTTAATTGGACACTCTAAAATCATGCAACTTTATCCATAATTTTTTTACATTTTTTTAACTTTTTTTTTCTCTTTCTTAGTAACCAAACTATAAAACTGAATTATTTTTTTTCTTTTCTTTTTCCATTATTTTGTTTTGTTTTCTTCCTCTTTATCCTTTTCCTTTCTTTTCTCTCATTTTCTTCCAACGAAACTAACAAGAAGAGAAAATTGGGTAAAAGAAAAAAGAACAAAAGGAAAAAACTTTTAAATATGAGTACGCTTCTAGATCATTTCTCAATGTGTAACGGTCCCAATTACTAATATTCTCTAGCCACATAATAATAGTCAATCTTCTTTTAAATTTCGACATGATCTCCTCTGTAATTACTATAATGTCATGTGTTACAATTATATAATTTTGACCACAACTGGTCTACTCATCATATCCTTGAGATCATAGTCTCGGCTATTATCAGTGATAATATATATAAACTTGAGAGTACCCCTCTCGATATTCTCAATCCCAACACAATAACTATCTTCAACACCAAATCCAAAGAACACCAGCAACTACGCATATATCTCCATACATATACACAAATCTAACACATTACATAGCATACACGTCAATTTTAGTGTTTACATATACAAACATGAACTATTTAGAGATGACAAAATATAAGTAATTTTCACATGATTGATCTTCATATGATTTCAAAAGAAACGCCTACTAATCTTTAAGCAGGGCCTTTATCCTTATAACGACCTGAAAATATTATTAATATAAAAAGTGAACTCGACGGCTCAGTGAGTAAAGTTATGCAAAGAATCCAACGAGCGGTATACAAATAACAGTACGAAGCATAATTTGTAAATCAAGTAATAAACAAGAACATGGATTGGACAAATAAATAGGAGTTCGATGATACACTGAGGTAAAGCAGTCAGAATATGTATTCCAGTGATTTTATTCATAAATCAAAAAAGTCTGATTCACTCAACTATTTATTTTATTAATCTCTTGCAATAATATCTCATATTTCAACGAATGTATGTATTATCCAGATTTATCTCCACAATTTATACATAGAAACTCATGACATATTAAATAGTCATTCTAGTATCTTTTATCTTACTAAAACTCATGATAGAGTACTATTCATATAAGCGTATTTATATACATATATCATACAAACACAATACATGTAACATGTAATGCATGTATGCACAATTCCTTTCATACGCCCCCCATTACCATCATCTAATATATATATAATAATAATGCCCTGTCTCCCCCATCTACTGCCACCCTCCATAACACGGGTACTATAACACCCGATCTAGAATAATCTCGATTTAATACTCTTAACTTTTTAATGATTTATTAGGTATACTTAGTCATTTAATTTTTTATTCAGGTAAGTTAAATTTTTTCAAGTGATAGGTTTGAATGTGCATATATCATAATTATTTTTTGTACATATTATTTCTATGTAAAGGTGCACTACTATATAAGAGTATAAATGTATGGATACACTAATTTATACATGAAGTATAAGGGTAGAATTCAAGAGAAATCCCACCATGAGTATATTTTAATCTAAAAAGTTAGAGTAAGTGAGGGAGATGGAGGGCTAGGATCCTCTTGATTGTAAGAGAGGGCATTTGGATGGAGGGGATGGATTGGAAAACTTGTAATTTGAGGGCTATTTAGATCTAAACCTACTGATCGGGGGAAAACCTTGCACAAAAAATGTTTTTTTGAAAAGTGTGTGTGCTTTGACTTTCTCGATACTTCCGTTATAGTACGGTGGCTAAACGGGTGGAATCCAGAAGGACGAGAAGCGAAATAAACTTTACCGGTCTAAACACGTGTGTGTTAACGGTTCTTTTATGTTTTAAAGAATGAAAAGGAAAGAAAATAAAGGATGGAAAGAGAAGAGTACGGTGAAACACGAAGAAGTGAGAACATAGAAGAGAAGATATTTATGATTTTTGAAATTATATCTAAAACAAAGTGAAAAAGAAAAGAAACCCATGACTACTAACGACTGATGACTCTACTAACCATGCTAACCTCTTAGTGATAGTTGCATCACATGTATCCTTGGCCATCACTAGTCCTTGGTTCAAGAGCGTTTCAAAGCATGACCCATAAGACAACTCATCATATCCAAATTCAACAAACAAGTACAAGCTACACTTAAACCATTAAAACTAAATAAGAGCGATCATGAAATAAAGTAATGTTAGCTTGTTCGACAGTTAGGATGTTAGAATATTATAATCCATCATCATGAGCCATTAATGGCTCTTGCAGGAGGAAGGCCAAGTAGATGCTATTAGATTCATGTGGATTTATCAAGTAAGGAGTAAGCAAGTTAGTGGTTAGCAGTTAGTTGCCATGAGAGAAAATTAGCTAAGCAAGTAAAAAGAGTTAGAGAGAAGAAAACAATAAGAGATATAGAGAGAACCTTTCATAGAATGTCACCCTCCATTACAAGCACTCTTGCTTTCACCTATGTACTACTCTCTTCCCTATTACAAGATCTACAAGAAATGAAAATTGCAAAAGAGGAAGAAGAAGAACAACTAACCTAAACTATCCTAAGGAGAAGAAACTACCCTAAAAACTACTTCAAAAACTCCTCTCTCCTGAGCTCTAAAAATCCCAGGATATTTATAGGCAAAAGGGGACACCGGGGAGATTGTACGGAGCCACGCGTTAAATCTCGACGCGTGGATCCATGCTATGGCCGCGAAAACACAGCCACCGCGTTTTCGCGGCCATAAAGGCGCCACCCGCGCGGCGTTGCCTGCCACGTGCTGTCACTTCGTCCCCCTATCTACTGTACCTCCTGATTTATGGATATGGGCACTCAGTTTTGACAGATTCATCTCCAAAGTCAATGGCTATATATGTAGGCTTCAAATCACCAAATATATGGGATTTTGGGCTTCTTCTTTATTTCATGCATGGACCTAGAAACATATAAGAGAGGTGTTATTAACAGAATTTCATATTTAATAAATGTGAAAATGTGGTATGGAATATGCATATTTAGAGACTAATCACACCCCCACACTTATTTTTTGCTCATCTCGAACAAAACAAAAAACTGACTAAGAAATTATTACACCACTTTCACAGGTGATGCGATTGCACTTAGTTTGTATAACAAGTCATTAAACCTCTAGGTTTCCCCTAGAGGAGAAGTTTTATCTCCTGAGGGTTTTCAGCGGATAACACCCACAAAATCCATAAAGAAATAAATCAAATGTTAGTATTTTGAAAACACATTTTGAAATAGAGAAAAGTATCAAAATATTTTGCGAAAATTTAAAAGATTCAAGGTCATAGGTTAACTAGAAATTATTCTTCCTTAACTAAATCTAAATGCAAAATCTTGTTATAAATTAAATGTAAGAATTTAAAGTTGAATCGATTCTTAGATCTTTCATAAAACTCTTAGAAAATATGCACTTTGTGAATTGTAAAGATTTTTGCAATATCGACTCTAACTTTCATGTCATTTATTTATATCATTTTTTTTACTTTTTTTTCTTCCCTTAGTTTTCTTAAGCTTTCTAGCTTACCCGAGAAATAAGTCTTTAGCTAGTTACTTGAAAAGCAGATGATTTTAGGGCACTAGATGAGAATACATCCATTAGGCTTAAGAACTCGAGTAAACAAGGCCATAAAACTAAGGAGATTATTATATTTTTGTCAACCGTTTTAGGCGTGAATAATCATGTTCCTGAGGCATAACTATCCAGCTTCAATAAGTGGTTTTATTATCATCATTTTTTTATATTATATATATATATATTTTTTATGGCATTTTCAGTTTTTGTTTCAATTCCAAAAAATTATGTAAGTGTGAAGTGCATATATCAAAGGCAAAAAATTCAAGATCAAATTATCTTTTTAATCTTACTTTCTTATCCTAAAATTTGAATAAGATTTATTATTTTGACTTGGTTTAAGAATTCATAATTTGAGGTCTTCTTAATTCCTAAGATCCTCTTAATTTTCTTAAAAATAAATCAAAACTATTTCTCTTATTTCAAAATGTTTTGTAAAAAGAAAAGAAAAGGGTTTTTATACAAAAGAAAATTTTAAAAATTTCCTAAATAGAAGTGTAAAAGAAAGAAAATTTAAAACGACCTAAGTTAGTAAACCCTCCCCCACACTTATCTCATACATTGTCCTCAATGCATCGTGAATGTGTATATACATGAAATGAATGGAAAAGGAAGAAAAATTACCTCATGATGGTGGTTCCGGTGGTGGTCTGATTGGGCCAAGCATTGCCACCCAATCAAGATAATGTGTTGGTTCACGGAACCCACCTTTATTGACCTCTTTTTATTTACATATTTACAATTCCCAATATTAATAGGATCAAGCAAGATCCTATCATGAAAATTATTCTCTTTACATGACCAATCTTGAAAGATCATCACTGAGTCATTCTTGTCAATACCTTGGTGATCAGGGAAAAACCGTACACGAAAAGTGTATGTTTGAAATCAAGAGTTAAAAGTACGTGCTTTGGCTTCCTCGATACTTCCATTATAGCATAGAGGCTAAACGGGTCGAATCCACAGGGACGGGAAGTGATAGAAGCTTTACCGGAATGTTCACGTGTGTGTTAAAGTTTCTTCAATGTTTTAAAGAATGAAAAGTAAAGAAAACAAAGAATGAAAAGAGAATGGTACAGTAAACACAAAGAAGTGAAAACATAGAAGATAAGATATTTGTGATTTTTGAAATATATCAAAAACAAAGTAAAAAGAGAAAGAAAAACTCATGGCTACTAACTATTAATGGCTCCACTAACATGCTAACCTCTTAGTGATAGTTACCTCACATGTATCCTTGGCCATCACTAGTCCTTGATTCAAGAGCGTTTCAAAACATGACCCACACGATGGCTTTCACATCCATTCTCAACAAAACAAGTGCAAGCTACACTTAAACCATCAAAACTAAATAAGAGCAAGCATGGAATATAGTAATGTTAGCTTGTTAGAGAGTTAGGATGTTAGAGTGTTAGAATCCATCCTCATGAGCCATCAATGGCTCTTGCAAGAGAAAGGCCAAGTAGAGCCTATTAGATTCATGTGGATTATTAAGTAAGAAGTTAGCAAGTTAGTGGTTAGTAGTTAGTTGTCATGAGAGAAAATTAGCTAAACATGTAAAAGGAGTTAGAGAAGGAAAAAAAGAGAGATAAAGAGAGAATTTTTCATTACTTGTCACCTTCTATTACAAGCACTCTTACTTTCCAACCATGTACCACTCTCTCTTATTACAAGATCTACAAGAAATGAAAAATACAAAAGAGGAGGAAGAAGAAGAACTAAACTAAACTATCCTAAACTACAACAAGGGAAAAACCCTAAAAACTAACCTAAAAATACTTCAAAACTCCTCTCTCCTTGCTCTGAAAATCCCAGGGTTTTTATAGGCAAAACTGGGCACCAGGTTACAGGTACGGAACCGCGCGTCAAATCCTGGCGCGCGGCTCCACACCAAAGCTGCGCGCTGCCCGCTTGTTCCCCTATCGGCTACATGTCTCAGTTTCTGATTTTGGGCCCCTGGTTTTGACGAAACAGCCCCGCAAAGTCAATAGCTATATTTGTAGGCTTTAAATCACCAATTAAATGGTGATTTTGGGTCTTCTTCTTCATTTCATGCCATGGACCTAGAAACATACAAGAGAGGTATTATTAGTAGAATTTAATATTAAATAAATTGTGAAGATGTGGTATAAAATATGCAATTTTAGAGACTAATCACACTCCCATACTTATCTTTTGCTCGTCCCAGCAAAACAAAAAACTAAAGGAATTATTACATCACTTTCGCAGGTGACGCGATTGCACTGAGCATGTGCAACAAGCCATTAAACCTCTAGGTTTCCCCTAGAGGAGGAGTTTTGTCTCCTGAGAATTTTCAGCGGATTACACGACAAAATCCATAGCAAAAGAAATCAAATGTCATTATTTTTGAAAACGCATTTTGAAATAGAGAAAATGGTTGAAGTATTTTTGCGAAAATATAAGTGATCCAAGGTCAGAGGTTAACTAGAAATTATTTTTCTTTAAACTAAGTCAAAATGTAAAATCTTGTTATAAATTAAATATAAGAATTTAAAATTGAATTGATTCTTCGGTCTTTTATAAAACTCTTAGAAAAATATGCACTTTGTGAACAGTGAAGATTTTTGGGATTCAACTCTAACTTTCATGCCATTTATTTATATTATTATTATTTTTTTCTTCTTTTAGTTTTCTTAGACTTTCTAGCTTACTCGGGTAGTGAGCCTTTAGCCGGTGACTCCCAAACCAGATAGTTTTAGGACATCAGATGAGAAAACATCCCTCGGACTTAAGGACTCGAGTAAACAAGGCCACAAAACTAAAGGGGATTATTTTTTTTGTCCACCATTTTAAGCGTGAATAATCATGCTTCCTGAGGCATAATTACCCAACTTCAATAAGTGGTTTTATCATCATTTTTTTATATATATATTTATAGCATTTTATGATATTTTCAGTCTTTGTTTCAATCCCAAAAATTGTATAAGTGTGAAGTACATAAATCTAAGGAAAAAAAATTCAAGATCAAATTATCTTTTCAATCTTACTTCCTTATTCTAAAATTTAAACAAGACCTATTATTTTGACTTGGTTTAAAAATTCATAATTTTAGGTCTTCTTAATTCCTAAGATAATCTTAATTTCTTAAAAATAAATCAAAACTATTTTTTTAATTCAAAAAGTTTTGTAAAAATAAAATAAAAGAGTTTCTATACAAAAGAAAATTTTAAAAATTTCCTAAAAAGAAGTGTAAAAAAAAAAGAAAATGTAAAACTATGTTAGTAAATCCTCCCCACACTTATCTCATGTATTGTCCTCAATGCATCGTGAATGTGTATATACATAAAATAAATGAGAAGAGAAGGAAAATTACCTCATGGTGGTGGCTCCGGTGGTGGTCTGATTGGGCCAAGCGTTGCTACCCAATCAAAAAATCGTGGATCTTGCAGAAACCCACCTGTGACCTCTCTAATACGACCAAGTAAAATGTTGGAGAACTGTATGATCTTATTGAAAAAATTACCCCCATCCAATTTTCAATTTTCAATAATAATTATTGAGTCATTTTCTTCAACATCCTTGTCCAACAATGAAGTGTGATTTTGGGAGATGATTGATTTGGACTCAAATGGAACAGGAATAAAAACCGATACCAACTCAGAAATTTGACTCAGAACAAGTCGAGATTCAAAAGAGAGAGTCGAAAATTGCTTCAAAAATAGGGTCCAAACCAAAGAATTGATGTTCACACACTTTTCCCATCAATGAAGTGTGATCATAAGATATTGGTGATTCAATTTCACAGTGTACCGGTGCAGAATTCAATGTTGACTCTGGAATAGAGAAAAATCTGATAAAGATACCAGAGTTATTATTGAATCAAAAAGTAAAATGTAATCACCAACTTGAGGCTCAGGATCACTTTCATATTCAATTTCAATTTCAGGAAAGGGATAACTTACCAAAATGTCAATGTGATTTTCAAATCTTGGAGTTTGGTCAAGTTTCAATGGGGTTGCTGAATTGAATCTTGGTTTCCAAAATAGCATGATTCTTGGGTCCAATCGGTAGAGTTAGAGATATAAGGATTGATTAAAGGTTGACAAGAAAAACTTTCCTCGCTCTCATTGATCAAATCACTCATTATTGAGTCTAACCTACTGATAGTCCAGGTAACAAAATTTGAGTCTGAATAATGTCTTCTATACTTTTTGCAATTTGGTTCTTCTTGAAAAGGTGAGTATGGAAGTTAATTTTGAAAATTGTGGTGAAATTGTGAGTCCATCAAATTTTGTGATTGCTGCTCGGACTCACGCAAGTGTTCCATACTCAAGTCCAATATTGATAGTGTTCATTTTGAATCGGTGAGACTGGAAAAGATGAGTAGGACTCTTGAAATTTGGTTTAGATGATGAGTCTAACATATTTTGAAATCGTTGCACTGTTTCACAAAAGACTTCCAAACCCTTTTCTAGCTCAAATTCTTCTTCAATTAGATGTTCTAGAAAAGGAGTACATGGAGTTTGATTTGAGAAGGATTGTGAATTGAGCAAATTTTGAATTTGTTGTTGGGACTCAATGAAAGTACCCTAGAGGGGGTTGAATAGGTGTAAGGCTAATCTAATGATAAATGATGCAGAATTAAAAACTAATTGCTGTAAATCACCTAGAGGGGGGGTGAATAGGTGATGGCTAATCTAATGGTCACTAAATACGGAATTAAAAACTATTATGACCTAAACTAAACTTCTTAAACTAAACACCAAGTTTAACACAAGAGTGTAGCCGAATTCCCCGTGAAGGGCTCTGGACTAACTCCTCAAGATTCCCCTAGATATGGGTTGAGATGCCGCGTTGGCTCTCTTGGTTGAAAACTAGTGTTAACAAACAATCCCAAGCAATATAACAATTAAGCACAATATGTATATCTAGCAATTTAAGATGAAAGCAATAATAGCATGCAAGATAAACAAGTAAGGGAGAGAGAGAAAGAGCAATCGCAAACACAAGAGATTTGTTTCGAGGTTCGAGCACACTTGCTCTACATCCCCGCCTTCGACACACGAAGGATTTCCACTATAATCGATCCCACCGGATCACTCGGTGCCGCAACACCTACAAACCGAGTTCACACTTGAACTCCTTAGACTCTCTAGCTCGTACACACCGCAAGCCCACTAGCTCGCCGAGGCCGCACCTCAAACACCAAGTTCGCACTCGAACTCGAAACACCGAGTCCCCACTAGGACCCGAAACAATGCAAACACACACGTCTGCCTCCTCAAAGAACAAATGAAGTCTTTGGTGATCACAACACTTTGATCACCTAAAAACAATCTCACTACAACACTCCTATAGAATGAATATGTCAATGGGTTGCTCAAGTGTTTGTGAGAAAAACAAGGATGAGAGTGGTGGAGGAAAACTCAAGAAAATCTCTTTTAACACTCTTGATAAAAACTCCCTTTTAATTGAAAATATTAGTTCTCAATTTAATGGAGAAAACTCTTTTATTTAAGTAGGAAAAACTGGCTCAAAATCCACTAAAATATCTTATGGAAAACAATGCCCAAACTCCCAAATTTATAGGGCTAGAAAAACTAGCCGTTGGGGTCTGGCAGACCTGTCGGTCGACCGGCCGGTCGACTGGCCAACGGTCATATTCCAGACCGTTGAGCCATTGGTCGACCGGTCGGTCGACGAGGCCAGGATATAGAGAGCAAGTCTCTCTGCCCGGTCGACCGCCCGGTCGACCGGGGCCTTTCCAGAGAGCAGAGCTCTCTGGACGGTCGACCGGGTCGGTCGACCGACCCTCCTGCCAGAACTTGGCGTGCACGTTTGTGCACGTCAGTTGACCGCCCGGTCGACCGCCTTCAGGCTTCGGTCGACCGGTCGGTCGACCGGCTGAAGCCAGATCAGAAAAACTTAAGGGATTAAAATGTTGTCTTTTTGGCTCAAATAAAATCCCATAAAATACTAAAAAATCTACAAAAATAGTTTTAACACTTTACTTTGATAAACAAACATGCTTGCACAAAATCAAGACATGTTACATATGATTTGAACTATTTTTGTAACTTGGGAAAATTGGCTCAAAACAAAAACGGTATTTTTCCAAATTGGTTTTTCCAAAACTTCTCCAAATACAAAAACAAGATATTTAAACAACTTTTAAAGCATAGTGTGTATGGATATGATCCACTACACAAACATGGTGAAATATTTATGTTTTTGACATTTAAGCATTAAATATGGTTTTGGTTAAAACATGTAAACTTGAATACCAAAAACCAAACATGTATTTTCTAAATAGAAAATCTTTTATAAAAAACAAAACTATCAAGAGTGTGTGTGTATATGTACTTGAGCAATCCACCAACTATTCTATCCTTTACATTTTATCTAAAAATAAAATCTTCTAAAAACAAACCTAGACTCAAGTCTTCATCTTCTTGAAGTCTTCACTTGAAGCCTTCTTGACTTGGTCCAAACACGATCCATAGAGCTAGACTCCTCTTGAGTACTAGATGTGATCTTGATACACAAGCTCTTGAATCAAACGGTGCTAGCTCTAAAACTTGACTTTAAATCCTTTGTTAAAACTCCACACCTACTAAGATCTTGATCATAAACTGTCACTAATTAAACACAAGATCATTAGTAAACATAACTACATGAGTTGATCATCATCAAAACTAGAGTGATGGGCCTTCGGGCCAACAATCTCCCCCTTTTTGATGATGACAAAACTCATCAAGTTATATATGCATGAATTAAAGTAAAGCTTCAAAGAAGCTCCCCCTTAACTCATGTATAGAAATAAACATAATAGATATGCAATGAATGCTCATAAACATGTATGAAAATATATGGAGATAAACATGCTAACAAGCATAAAACAAATCAAATTCTTTTTCTCCTATCTGCAAAACATAACATATATGCATAAACAAAATACTTCTCCTACTTTAATAATAAAGCAAGGAAAAACATGCATATACATCTCAAATATTTCTCCCCCTTTTGTCAATCATCAACAAAGGGGTTAAAGTAAAAACAAAATTTTTCTCTCCCTTTTGTCATAAACAAAGAGATCAATAAGGGGTAAACTCAAATCAACCAATAAAATGTATATGCGATTTACATTCATTAAGAGGAAGATGCTAAGTTAGCTTCCCTACACATATACATTATATGAATGAGGGATGACAAGCCCTAATTCACATAACGCATATTATGTAATGCATAAGAGGAGATGTGAAGCTCCCCCTACACACGTGTATCACATAAAGAAAAGTTGTCAAGCTCCTCAATACAAGATACACTCAATATGAATCTATATGTAGAAGAGATGTTAAGCTCTCCTTGCATAAAGGAAATACAAATCAAAAATGTTTTGATTTTTAATTTTTCTTAAACAAAATTTTTTTAAAGGTATCAGAGCTCTTGTAAAACAAACAAATTTAAGATACCAAATTGTAAATAATCATTATTGTAAATCATATTGATACCAATTGAAATTTAACAAATATGAAGTTGAAACATATTGATACCAAATGTAAACATAATGATCAAATATTTTCATTTTTCATCGTAAACTTTGTGCTTTAAAAATGTGAATCAATTGTAAATCAAGCACATGAAAATCATATATATATATGAAAAGAGAATACCAATAGCAATTGATATTATGGAAATTATAAAGCATACATATATAAGAAACAAAATATGAGTATATACAAAATATCAATTGAGATACCAATTGAAAATAACAATGTAAATCATGTATATAACTCATAACCTACCACCCTTCATATGCACAAGGTAAAAGATATTCAATAAGGCTTACAAGACATACTCGCCCAGCCATCCGCCCATAGAAGGTAGGGGTTTTCAAAAATAATTTTTGAAAATAGTTTAACATTGAAAATCACTACCAAGTGAAGAATAATTAACTAGTTAAAGAGAATTTTTGAAAAACTAGTTAAAGATCCTTCAAAATATGAAACCAAATCATATGTTTTTCATGAATCATACCAAATACACAAGAGTTGCCACTCAAATCGATAAAGCTCAAAAAAAATCATGAAATAAGGTCATGAATAAACAAATAAAGTGTGAGTGTACAAGAATCATGTGTTTAGCATTTTCCATGAAAATAATCAATGAAGCTCGAAACAACTATCATTTTATCAAAACAAAAATCATGAAAATTCATTTTTTAATTTAAAAACAAACTTCTAGGTATATGTATGATTTATCCAAAACTAACAATATGCATACATATCCCAAACATAAAAGAGTCTATTTAAATAATTTGCATGAAGACAAAAGACTCACGGGTATATATGTATATTTATTAGTTGTGAATACAAATTACATATACATGAAGTAAAACATGAAAATAGGCAAAACAAGTATAAATGAGAGAATCATCAAAACTAGCCTATACATGTGCATAAAGTGAGTACAAATGATCATGAAGTGCAAACATATATAAATCAATTTGTTGTTCACTATTTGTACATGTATAAATGCAAGTTTTGATAAAAACTACATTTAAACTAGTATTTACCACATGAAGCACAAAACAAATGAACATGCTATATGATATTACAAATGAATAAGCATGTAAATAAAATAAGAGTTTAGAAATAGTTACCAACTAAGAAAATATGTTCCAAAACTTCAAACAAGGTGGTTGTCCCACCAAACCTCCTTGATAGCGGTGCATCAAATGTATGTCCTTCTAGTCCATGCAACCACCACCAAGGCACCAAATTTCTCACGGCTTGTGAGAACCCTCACCTACATCAAAAACAAAAGGTGGGGACTTTAGTACCCATTTTCTTTTGGGTCCTTGAGGGTTAGTCTTGTAAGGCACCAAAACATTTTTCTTAATAGCAAAATTTACATGATGTATCCTATCATAACAAAATTTTGCTAAATGGCCATTGCGGCCACAATATGTACACTTGTACACCTTAGGATGCTTATGTGTGTGAGTATGATCGTGGCGTGCAACATAAGCAAATGCATGATGGTGTTGTGCATGAATGTGTGGAGTTTGTTTCTTTGAAAGCATAGACTCCAACCTAGAATGATTAAATGCACAAGAGCTCAAAGTTGAGCTCAAACAATCCATTTTATTTTTCAAAACATTTATCTCATTAGAGGTAGCATGTAAAGCATGATGAGATATAGAATCATTTTTCTTTTTCTTTTTAGAAAAACTTTCTTTTTCTTTTTCACAAATTTTTCTTTTCAAACAAGAGTTTTCATTTAAAACAACTTTCTTTTGTTTTTCCACCAAAACAATTTTATTTTTCAAAGATGTGTTTCCTTCACGAAGATCACTCAATTTTGAAAACAAGGAAACATTCTCATTTTTAAAAGATTCATTTTCTTTTGAAACATTTTCAAAATTTTCTTGTAAAGAATCTTTTTCATTTAGCATGGCATCAAATTTCTTTTTCATTTTCTTGTTATCTTTCTTAAGCATGTCATATTTTCTAAAAGTTGTTGACAAAAAGAAGTAAGCTCATCATATGACATTTCTACATCTTCATCTACCTCAGATTCGGTAGTTACCTCAAGGGGGTTATGCCCTTGGACCATATAGCACACGTTGGAGGTGTCGCTTCCAACGTCTGAGTCGCTCCTCGCATAGTATTGATCTTTTTTGTCAAGGGAGAGGAGGGTGTTCCACACTACAAAAGCCAAATCAATGTTAGCAACCCTAGATAAATAATCATCATTTAGGGTACTCTTCAAAGCATTTAGGGCTTTTGTATTACCCTCAATATTCTTGCCATTTAAACAATATGCATCATTAGTTGTGGCAAGATAAACATGAATTCCTAAGGCCTTGAGGTACAAAGACATCTTAACCTTCCAAATTTGGATGTTAAGAATGTCAAACATGGGAGGTGCCATGAAGTCCATGGTGTGCGTACAAATAATGTGATTAGCCTAAAATGAGGATCTTTAACTCTAGTTTGTAAGACCCAAATCAAGAGCACTTGGCTCTGATACCAATTGTAAATCACCTAGAGGGGGGATGAATAGGTGATGGCTAATCTAATGGTCACTAAATGCAGAATTAAAAACTATTATGACCTAAACTAAACTTCTTAAACTAAACACCAAGTTTAACACAAGAGTGTAGCCGAATTCCCCGTGAAGGGCTCTGGACTAACTCCTCAAGATTCCTCTAGATATGGGTTGAGGTGCCGCGTTGGCTCTCTTGGTTGAAAACTAGTGTTAGCAAACAATCCCAAGCAATATAACAATTAAGCACAATATGTATATCTAGCAATTTAAGATGAAAGTAATAATAGCATGCAAGATAAACAAGTAAGGGAGAGAAAGAAAGAGCAATCGCAAACACAAGGGATTTGTTTCGAGGTTCGAGCACACTTGCTCTACATCCCCGCCTTCGACACACGAAGGATTTCCCCTATAATCGATCCCACCGGATCACACGGTGCCGCAACACCTACAAACCAAGTTCACACTTGAACTCCTTGGACTCTCTAGCCCGTACACACCGCAAGCCCACTAGCTCGCCAGGCCACACCTCAAACACTAAGTTCGCACTCGAACTCGAAACACCGAGTCCCCACTAGGACCCGAAACAATGCGAACACACACATCCGCCTCCTCAAAGAACAAATGAAGTCTTTGGTGATCACAACACTTTGATCACCTAAAAACAATCTCACTACAACACTCCTATAGAATGAATATGTCAATGGGTTGCTCAAGTGTTTGTGAGAAAAATAAGGATGAGAGTGGTGGAGGAAAACTCAAGAAAATCTCTTTTAACACTCTTGATAAAACTCCCCTTTTAATTGGAAGTATTAGCTCTCAATTTAGTGGAGAAAACTCTTTATTTAAGTAGGAAAAACTAGCTCAAAACCCACTAAAAAATCTTATGGAAAACAATCCCAAACCCCCAAATTTATAGGGCTAGAAAAACTAGTCGTTGGGGTCTGACAGACCTGTCGGTCGACGGCCAACGGTCATGTTCCAGACCGTTGAGCCATCGGTCGACTGGTCGGTCGACAGAGGCCAGGATACAGAGAGCAAGTCTCTCTGTCCGGTCGACCGCCCGGTCGACCGGGGCCTTTCCAGAGAGCAGAGCTCTCTGGACGGTCGACCGGCCCTCCTGCCAGAACTTGGCGTGCACGTCGGTAGACCGCCCGGTCGACCGCCTTCAGGCTTCGGTCGACCGGCTGAAGCCAGATCAGAAAAACTTAAGGGATTAAAATGTTGTCTTTTTGGCTCAAATAAAATCCCATAAAATACTGAAAAATCTATAAAAATAGTTTTAACACTTTACTTTGATAAACAAAGATGCTTGCACAAAATCAAGACATGTTACATATCATTTGAACTATTTTTATAACTTGGAAAAATTAGCTCAAAACAAAAATGGTATTTTTCCAAATGGTTTTTCCAAAACTTCTCTAAATACAAAAACAAGATATTTAAACAACTTTTAAAGCATAGTATGTATGGATATGATCCACTACACAAACATGGTGAAATATCTATGTTTTTGACATTTAAGCACTAAATATGATTTTGATTAAAACATGTAAACTTGAATACCAAAAACCAAACATGTATTTTCTAAAATAGAAAATCTTTTGTAAAAAAATAAAACTATCAAGAGTGTGTGTGTATATGTACTTGAGCAATCCACCAACTATTCTATCCTTTACATTTTATCTAAAAACAAAATCTTCTAAAAACAAACCTAGACTCAAGTCTTCATCTACTTGAAGTCTTCACTTGAAGCCTTCTTGACTTGGTCCAAACACGATCCATAGAGCTAGACTCCTCTTGAGTACTAGATGTGATCTTGATGCACAAGCTCTTGAATTAAACGGTGCTAGCCTCAAAACTTGACTTTAAATCCTTTATTGAAGCTTCATACCTACTAAGATCTTGATCATAAATCTGTCACTAATTAAACACAAGATCATTAGTAAACATACTACATGAGTTGATCATCATCAAAACTAGAGTGATGGGCCTTCGGGCCAATAATTGCAACACACTTAGTGTAACCAAAGAGTGTAGCCGAATTCCATATGAAGGGCTCTAGACTATCTCCTCTAAATTCCTCTAAACAAGAGTTGAGGTGCTATATAAAGCTCTCTTGGTTTAACACAAGTATAGCACACAATCAAAACTAAGCATATAAATGATATGAGCAATATGATGCAATGCACAATAAGAGAGAGAGTTTAGAGATAGTGGATCAATCGCAAACACAAAGATATGTTTTGTGGTTCGAGCCACTGCTCTACGTCCTCGCCTTCACACAGAAGGATTTCCACTATATCGTCCACACAAGACTTCTCACACAGGGAACCTCCACTGAGGATTTGGGTAATATAAACTTGAAGTACACAACTCCTCTCTCAAACAATACACCCTCTACACAAGAGGAAAGACACAACAACTATCACCTCTACACTTAGAGGGATGGACACTTAGCCAAAACAAGATCAACCTCTCACTAGAAGGACAAGGCTCAAAGCAACAACACCACAATCACCTCTACACTTAGAGGGATAACAACAAAACCTCCACAATCACCTCTACACTTAGAGGGATACCAACACTACCTCCACAATCACCTCTCACTAGAGGGATATCAACATAACCTCCACAATCACCTCTCACTAGAGGGATATCACAAAGTAAAGAAGGTTACAACACTTGGTGGTTTCTACAACCACAAATCAATTTTCCTCACAAAACAAGATCCAAATAGATAGGATAGATATGATTGCTCAAGTGTGAGAAAATAAAGAGTTTGGAAATCAAATCATAAAGAAAAACTCTTGGGAAAACTTCTAGATAGCTATAGAAATGAAGATCAAAAAACCAATTCCCAAAGACTCTATTTTTCTTTGATTTTTCCAACCCTTTAAAAACAAATAAAGATAGATCTTTTCAACCCAAAAGCTCTTTAAAAACTTTGCTATAAAACACTTGTAAATATGGGAAATTTTCCTTCTAAAATCTTATAACTAAAACAGCTTAAGAGGATGAGTATTTATACCCTCTTAAAATTCTGCCCATTGGCAGCCAAGAAAGGTCAGAAATGACCTTCTGGTCGACCGCCCGGTCGACCGGCCAATGACCAGTTTTATGACCGCTGTGCCTCTGTACGACCGCCCGGTCGACCGCGACTGAATACAGAGAGCAGTAGCTCTCTGCCGGTCGACCGCCTGGTCGACCGGGGCCATTTCCAGAGAGCAGAACTCTCTGGTGGTCGACCGACCCGGTCGACCGGTCCTCCAGCCCACTGGCTTGTGCACGTCTGTGCATGTCGGTCGATCGGACCGGTCGACCGGCAGAAGGCCAGATCCAAATATTAAGGGATTGAAAACTTATCTTTTTGCCTTCTAAAAAATCCCATAAAATACACATAAATTCCACAAAAATAAGTTCTTTTATGTTCTTTAAAATACAAATATGTGTGACTAAAATTCAACACATATTATAAATAAGTTGAACCATTTTTTGTGATATTGAAGTTTGTCTTTAAACTAAAATTGGTATTTTTTTTCAAAACTTGGATTTTTGAAAGAAAAGTCATTTTCTTCAAAACTTGTACAAATACAAGAACATGATATTGAAACAATTTTGAAGCATATTGTATATGGATAGAATCCAATATACATATAATATATATATATATATATATATATATATATATATATATATATATATACATATATATATATATATAACATATATATATATATATATATACATATATATATATATATATATATATATATATCTATGTTTTTGACATGAAGTCCAAAATCGGTTAAATTGAAAAACCAAAACCAATAAACTTAAACTTGTGTGTGTATGTGAACTTGAGCATATTAACACTATCTAATCTTTACACAAGATCTAAACAACTAAACTAAACACAAACTGAAGTCTTCTTTCCAAGCCGACTCGATCCAAACGCGATCCACCGATCTTGACTCCAACCGAGTACTAGTGCGATCTTGATGCGCGAGCTCTTGAATCTACATGTGAAAGCTCCAAAACACCTTTGTTGAAGCTAATCACTTGATCAAATATCTGAAACTAAATATCACAAGATTATTAGTAAAGTATAACTACATGAGTTAATCATAATTTAAACTAGAGTGAAGAGCCTCCGGTCCAACAATCTCCCCCTTTTTGATGATGACAAAACTCATGGAGTTATATATGCATGGATTAAAGGTAAGCTTCATAGAAGCTCTCCCTTAACTCATGCATAGTAATAAACATAAAGATATGCATAAATGAAGACAGCTTCTCCCCTTTAGCATAAACGAAAACATATATGCTCGATACCACTTGCAAAAATAAACATGCATATATGGTACTAATTGTATGCATATATGATACTAATTGTAAGTAATCATGCATATAGAAAACTCATTAATTCCTTTCTTTCTTTTTGTATAAACATAAAGAATAGAACATGCATAAACTCAGTTTCTAAGCATGCATATAAACTCAAAATCATTCTCCCCTTTTTTATCAATCATCAACAAAGGGGCAAAAACAATCTTTAAAATTTTTTTCCTTTTTGACAAATCAAAATAAAGAGATATATTGGATATACATTCATGAAGAGGAGAGACGTTAAGTTAACTCCCCTGCATACATGCATTTACATGAAAAGAGATGACTAAACTCTAACCACATAAAACATATATACAATGTAAAAAGGAGATGTGAAGCTCCTAATACACACGTGTAAGACATACCAAAGAAAGGTCAATCACTTCAATATGAAATATACTCAACATGAATCTATATAAAGAGAAGATATTAAGCTTCCCTTGCATATAAGCAATACAAATCAAAATAATATGATACCAATTGAAAAATATATCGATTTAAGATAAAGGTATACATTGAAACATCATGATACCAATGGAAAATATCTTGATACCAATTTAAAAAAGTCTTGTAAATTTTGATACCGATAGAAAATGAAACATTGTATGGTTTGATACCAATTGAAATATATATATATATATATATATATATATATATATATATATATATATATATATATATATATATATATATTGAAAATCCTGATACCAAATGAAAGTAACAATCAATTTCAAAGTAACTTGATACCAAAAAAATGTCTTGTAAATTTTGATACCAATTGAAAGTAAAAACCAAATTGATTTAGGTAAGCATAACTCATATCAATATAGATACCAATTTAAAATGAAACATATACCAATATTGAAAATGTTAGCATATATCAAAACAAAGTATTTTTCATCATAAAGAATGGGAGTAAGATATCAATTGAAAATAAACTCGATTGAAAGATACCAATTGAAAGATAAAACATGAATTTTCTCCCCCTTTATGGAAAACAATGCATAAGCTTGTATAAGATATTAATTGAAAAATAATTGACATTAAGGAGTAAATCAAGCTTAGCATAAACATAATTTGTGCTTTAAGATGTAAAGATATAGTAAGCACAATCAAATCACATATGTGTATAAAAGTGTAAATACCAATCGAAATTGATACTATTTGAAGTTTGAAGCATACATATATAGAAAACAAAATATGAGCATACAAAAAAATTATCAATTGAGATACCAATTGAAAAATATGATGCGGATACTCATAATACCTCCCTTTCATGCATATGTTAAAAAAGATTTTCAATTAGGCACACAAGGCATGGTCTCCTAACCAACTGCCCTTGGATGATAGGAATTTTTAGAAATAGGATTTGAAAATAATTTAACATTTTTGAAAACTCTACCAATTAAAGAATGATGACTAGTTTAAAGATAATATTTGAAAACTAGTGTGAAATCCTTCAAGTAAGGAATAAAACATGAATATTTTTCATGAAAAACATGTAAGTCACACGATCATCGACACTCAAAGTCTATAAAGCACAAATAAAGTTCACGAAAAAATCATGAGTAAATAAGAGTAATGTGAGTGTAAGAATCATGTAATCAACGAAATTATGGGAATATGCAATTTAGCTCGACATCTTCACAGAATGAATCCAGTAACTAAAATTCCTTTATAAATATGAAAAACATAACATTTAATTTTCATAAAAATAATTCATACTTCAAGACATATGTATGTTATGTCTAAACTAGAAGTATACATACATATCCAAACACAATTGAGTCCATAAAGAATTTTTTCATGAAATGCAAATGACTCAAGGGTATACATGTATATCTTAAAGTTTTGACAAAATTAACATATACAAGAAGTTAAACATATGAAAACATGTACAAAATGGGGAATACAAGTTTGAAATGCATGAATCATCAAAACTAGGCTATACTAGTACATCTAATGGGTACAAATGAGCAATTAAGTACAAACATATAATAATCAATTTGTGGCTCACTAGTTGTACAAGTATATATACAAGTTTTAATGAAGGTTACATTTAAACATGTAATCAAAACATGAAGCATAAAATAACATATAAACCAATATGATCATTGAGTAAATGCACATGTCTTAGAGTTATGATGTACACAATAGTTAAACTATAGTAAGAATACAAAATATAGATCCATATGAACATGGGTGTATCTCAATTACTATACATGTATGTCACAAGTCTAATTATCATGGCATTTAACATAATAATCATAAAGTATCAAAACATGCTAAACATCAACAATATGAAAGCATATAAACTAAATGTGAGTTAGAGATAGTTACCAAAACTATTAGGGCTCATCTCTAAATCTCCAAACCATGGTGGTCCTCCCACCAAACTTTCCTTGAAAGTGATGCATCCAAAATTGTCACCGTTTTAGCTCGGAGCGCATTCACCTCATGGCACCAACAACTCTCACATCATGTGAGAGCCCACACGTACATCAAATAAAATAGGGGTAGATTTTGGTACCCATACCTTATTGGATCATGGGGGTTAGTGATTGGGGTTGTACCTGCACAAAAATACAGAATTTTAGAACTTTAAAATAAAGAGTGCAAGTACTCAATACTACCGCAATAGCAGGTGGCTATGCGGGTCGTGATCCACATGGAGGGACTAGCGATGGAAGCTTTTTAGTAAGTTCTCTTTTTTGTTATAAAGGATGGTTAAAATTCTTCTTTTAGTTCTTGTAAAGAAAAGGAGAAAAATTAGGTTAAAGTGAGTTAGAAAGAAGATGGTAGATTAAGAAGATGGAGAAACTAGAAATGATATGTACAAAGAAATAGAAAAGGAGTGATAAAAGAAGTGGTAGATTGTGGTGTTGGTGATCTAAACTAAAGAAATAAAAGAAAAGAAAGAAAAGATTAAAGAAATACTTACCTCCTCTGGTTGATGACTTATGTTGGCCCAAAGGCCTTCCACCCGAGTTTTGATGATGATTAACTCATGTAGTTATGTTTACTAATAATCTTGTATTGTTTAAGTTTCAGATCATTAACCAAGATATTAGTTTGGTGATAGCTTCAACAAGAGGTGTTTGGAAGCTTATCATGGTGATTCCGGTGCCAAAGCTTCAAGATCATACCTTTGCACTCGGTGGATCGCGTTTGGGAGCAAGTCTTCTTGATGACTCGAAGACTTAGGTATCATAGTTTAGTTTAGTGTGTCTTAAATCCATTTGTAAAGCTTAGTATAGTTGATATGCTCAAGTACACTTACACACACATTTCATGATTTGGATTTTGGTTTTCATGAATAGTTTGAACAAAACAAGTTTACATGTTTTATATGTATATTAGATGTGCTCTATATACATACATGCTTATATGACTTATACAAACTTAGTTTGACATACCTATTCATGTAGTTTTATGTTTTGGTATAAAACATATTTTTGAAATTAAAGAACAAAAACTGTGATATATTTTGTGAATGTATATCGGACCTATGTCCATATGCATCATGCTTATTAATGTTCAAATATCATGTTTTTGTATTTCTATAAAGTTTTAGGAAAATCAGATTTCCTATTGAAAAATCAAGTTTGATAAAAATACTAGTTTTGGTTTTTGATAAAATTGGCAAGACACAAAAATGAATTGATATGATTGATATATATCTTGAAAATTTTTATCACATGTTTATGTTTCAATATAAAATGTTAAAACAAGTTTTATAGAATTTTCAGAAAAAGATAAAAGATTTTTTAAAAATATTTTCCCAAATTTTCTGATCTTATTTTTTTGTGCTGACAGGCTGGTCGGTCGACCGGGACGGTCGACCGCACCAAGGGACGGTCGACCGCACCGGTCGACCGATGTGCACAGACTTGTGCACGTCTGCAGCACAGTGGTCCGGTCGACCGGACGGTCGACCGCTACAGAGAGTTCTGCTCTCTGTTAGTTTGGGTCGACCGGGCGGTCGACCGGTAGCTCCAACGAGTCAAAATATGACCGTTGGACGGTCGACCGGCTGGTCGACCGTTGCCTGTCAGAGCTGCCAGCTCAGCTCTAACGGCTAGTTTCTGTTTTGGCCTATATAAACCCCATCTCTTTGGGATTTTGGCTAAGGTTTTCAAGGAGAAAAATTCCAGACTTTCTCTAGTGTTTAAAAGAGTTTTAAAAGAGTTTTTAAGTCAAAAAGATTTCATCTTATTTATTTTTTGGGTTTTGGAAAATCAAAGAAAGCTAGGGTTTTGGGAGATTGTTTTGTTTTTCGTTTTCTATCATTTACAAGTGATTTCCCAAGTAGATTTTCTTTGTTGCTGGTTTCCAAAAACACCTTGTTTCCCCACTTGAGCTATCACCTATCCTAATCTATTAGGATCTTGTTTTTGTGGAAAAAGAAAAGAGAAAAGAAAGAAAGATTGTGTTTGTGGTCTTTGTAACCACTTATTGTAAACCCTCCTTGCTTTTGTGAATCCCTCTTCGGTAGAGGTGATCGGAGTGGTATTGGTTTGGATCCCTCTTAGGTAGAGGTGATTGTGTTGGTTGTGAGCCTCTTCGGTAGAGGTGGTTGTTGGTTGGTTGTTGGCCTCGGTGGAGGTTGTTGTTTGAGAGAGGAGTTGGGTACTCCTAGTGTTGTAACAAATCCTCTTCGGTAGAGGTTCCCTCGGTGGGAGATAGTGGATTGGAAATCCTACACGGTGGTGTAGGCGGGGATGTAGAGCAAGGTGCTCGAACCTCGAAACATATCTTGGTCTTTGCGATTGATCCATTGTCTCTCTAACTCTCTCTCACTTTACATTTGTGCAAGTATCATTTCATACAAGCATCATTCTTTCATTGCATACATATCTTATCATTGCTTGTGTTGCCTTGCATCTTTCATATTGCAATTCATCTTTAGTTGCTTGGCTTGATTGTGTGTGCACATTTCTTGGATTGCTTGTGTGTGTGTGCCTAACTTATACTCATCCAACAAGAGCTTCACATAGCACCTCAACCCATTTAAAGGGGAATCAAGGGGAGTTAGTCCAGAGCCTCGCAAGGGGAATTCGGCTACACTTGTTGTATTGTATTAGTTTGTGCATAATTTGCATTAGCTTCCGTTTTTTTTTGCGCACTTAGTTTTGCATTTAGTTTTAGATTAGCACTAACACCTATTCACCCCCCCTCTAGGTGTTTTTTCAATTGGTATCAGAGCTAGTGCTCCTGATACTTAGGCTTAACATCCTAGGAGTGAGATCCTTTGCTTGCTAATCTTGTTTGCATTTGTTTGCTTGTTTGCACACATATAGTTTATACCATGGATTTCATGACCCCACCTATCTTTGACCCTTCAAACATTGTTGTTTGGAAGTATAGGATGTCCATGTATTTGAAGACCCTAGGTTTACATGTCTTTCTTGCCGCTACCAAGAAATGCTACCTTGATAATGGCAATCATATAGGGGCCAATGCACAAGCTCTAGAGGCCATTAGAAGCACATTACCTAAAGATTATCTTATGTGTGTTTCTAACATTGATTCCGCTTTTGCAGTGTGGAACAAATTAACAACAACAACCACCACCTCGGAGCTTCAAGTGCAAATTCAAGAAGAGGAATCTAGTGGAGAATCTGATTCACAATGCTTCATGGTCCAAGGGAATGACTCCCTTGAGGTACATTCGGAACCCCACTTAGATAGTGATGATTGCTCTAGTTCTTCATGTGATAGTTTTGATGCCCATGCTTTAAATGAAGAACTTTCTATTGTTTGTGAAAAATTAATTGAAAATTATAAGATTTTGAAAAAGAAAAGTCTAGAAATTGAAAAAGAAAATAAGAGTTTGCATTCTAGACTTGATTGTGTTTTGCAAGAGAAAGAGAGAGATTGCTAATGAGAGGGATTCATTAAAATCTCAACTTGATCTTGCACTTAAAGAAAATAACTTTTTGAAGTCTAAAAATGATTGCCATGCTATTTTGAATAAAAATGAAAATTTGTCTTCAAAAGTTGATTTTGTTTTAAAGAAAATGATTCTTTGAAAATTAAGATTGCTTCAATTTCTAAAGATTTAGAAATATGTTTAAAGAAAAATGTTATTTTACAAAATAAAATTGATGCACATGTTTGCCATGCTAGTGTAGCTTCATCTAGTCTACCTAATGCATGTACCACTTCTTCTATGATTAAAAATGATATAATATGTTGAAGGAGAAAATGGATTGTTTGGGCTCCACTATGAGCCAATGTGCTAAGAACCATACACGGTTGGAAACCTTGGTTCGAAAGAAACAAGTTCCATCATTTATGCATGCACACCCTCCACGGCATACACATGCTCCACACGGACACCATCAACACATGTATGCTCATGTGTACACATGTACACATTGTGGCCGAAAAGGCCATCTTACTAAATTTTGTTATGATAGGTTAAATGTTTCAAATTTAGCAAAGAAATTTGTTTGGGTTAGGGAAGGGACTAACCCCCATGGACCCAACAAGATGTGGGTACCAAAGACCACCCCTCCTATTGTTTTTGATGTAGGTGTGGGCTCTCACATGACGTGAGAGTGATGACACCTTGGAGTGGATGCGTTCCGGACTTAAAGGAAATCAAATGATGCATCACTTTCAAGGGAAAGTTGGTGGAGAGGACCACTTTTGTTTTGGAGAAATAGAGCGGTGCCCTCATTGGTTTTGGTATCGAATCTCTAACTCCTTATGTTTACATGCTTTCCATGTTTATTTCTCATAGCATGATTAGATGTTTAGTGATCATCATGAATATGCCATGTTAATTAGATTAGTGTTATACTTATTAATTGGTTGAAACATCCATGTCTTATATGGACTAATTTGTATGACCTAGATCTAATGCACATGCATGTACATATTGATCATATATGTTTTGTATCTTTGATGTTTTATAGCATGTTTCATTGTCTTTGGATTAGTATGTAAATACCATGTTATTAGATCCTTGACACTCATGTTTAGCATTTTGAGACACCCATGTTTAATATAGACCATTATTTTTGTGTTCTCACCGTTTGTTTAGCTATCATGTTTATCATAGGTTTAATAACATATGTTATGGCATGATAATCATGTTTTTCGTCACTAGTATAAATCCTAGTCTAAATGATTTGTGTTTTGTTTTTATGCTTTATGTCTTGATTACATGTTTAGATGTTAGTTTTCATTAAAACTAGAAGATTTATATTTGTACATATGATGGGCTACAAACAAATCTATATATATTTGGGATTGAATGCTTGTTTGTTCCCATTAGATGTGCTAGTATAGTCTAGTTTTGATGATTCATACATTTTAAACTTGTATTCCATTTTTGGTATTTGTTTTTATGATTATGAGTTTTCATTTCATGTATATGTGTATTTTGCCAAACTTGAAGATATACATGTATACCCCTTGAGTCATTTGCCTTTCATGCAAATATCTATTATGGACTCAAAGTGTGTTTAAGGGATATGTATGTATACTTCTTGTGTTGACAAATCATACATATACCTTGAAAAGAATTGGTATCAAATTGTTTTAATGAAAAGCTAAATTTTCATACTTTTCATGCTTTTCATGTTTTCCTTGAATGGTATTTAAACTTCATGTATATGTTTACCTTGTCTAAACCATTAGATATACATGAATATCCTTTTTGAGCCACGTGCCTTCATGCATATATCCTTGTGGACTCGTCTGTATCTTGGATATGTATGTATACTTTGGTTTGTATTAGACATACATATGCCTTGAAGATTAAATAATATTAATTTTAGTTTTCTTGTTTAAAGGAATAATTGAACTTAATTGAACAAATTTTCATGATTGTGATCTCCATACTTGACTTGTACACTCACATTTATTATTTGCTCATGTTTTGTTTTCATGAGACATTTTTATGCTTAATTGGATTAGAGTGTTGATTATCATGTGGATTTCATTTTTATGAAAAATGATTTGTATTTATTCCTTGCTTGAAGGATTTCGTACTAGTTAACAAAACTTTTCATTTTAACTAGTTCGTATTCTTCGTTATAATATGAGATATACACTTGACCCTATTCTTTCAATTGGTATCATTGAACACTTTCAATTGGTATCAATTTTTGATCTTTTTGTATACTCATATATGTTTTGTATATGTATGCTTACTCTTTCAAGAATATCAATGTCAATTGGTATCTAATTTTCATACGTATATATACTTGTTTATGCTAAGCTTAAAAAAATTTTCTATTGTTTGATTTGTTTTCAATTGGTATCTTAACAAGCTTATGCATATGTTTAGTTGGTATTTCATAAAGGGGGAGAAAATTTGATGTTGTCTTTCAATTGGTATTTGATTTCCACTCCCTTACTTTATGTTAAAATATAGTTTCAAATTGGTATCATATGTTTAAAAGAACACATTTCTCTTAATGATATCAAGATGTTTATGTTAAATGTTTTAAATTGGTATCTCAAAATTTTGTTTAAGAAAAACATATTTATTTTACATTGCCTATATGTGTATAAATTCATGTTGAGTGTATCTTGTATTGAAGAGCTTGACAACTCTTTCTTATGTGGTACACGTGTGTAGGGGGAGCTTCACATCTCCTTTTATGCATTACATTTTGTGTTATGTGAATTAGGGCGTGTCTTCCTTTCTTCATGTAACTCATATGTGTAGGGAAGCTAACTTAGCGTCTTCCTCTTCATGAATGTATATAGCATATAACATTTATTAATCTTTATTTATCTTCATTTGGTATCAAGATGCTTCATTGACATATTTTTAATTGATATCATGTTTGTAGTTACCCCTTATTGACTTTGTTTTTGTTTTAGACAAAAAGGGGGAGACCATTGTTTGCATTGTTTTGATTGACACAAAAAAGGGGAGAAAAATTTTTACCCCTCATTTTATTTATAGTTTTTGAATGTTTACCCCTTGTTGATGATTGACAAAAAGGGGGAGAATTATTTGTGAGTTTCATATATATGCATAGTTATGTTTTTGCATATATTAAGTTTAATTAAGTTTAATGTATGTTTATTGGTATCTAGAACATCTAGAAAATGTTTATTTGTTAATTGGTATCTAGAGCATGCTTTGCTTTAAATATTTCATTGGTATCTAGAACCTTTATTGTTTATGCATATTTGTGCATTCATGTTTTAAGAGCCTTCATTGCATATTATTATGTTTATTTGGCTATGCATGAGTTAAGGGGAGCTTCCTTGAAGCTTTACTTTAATCCATGCATATATAACTCCATGAGTTTTGTCATCATCAAAAAGGGGGAGATTGTTGGCCCAAAGGCCTTCCACCCGAGTTTTGATGATGATTAACTCATGTAGTTATGTTTACTAATAATCTTGTATTGTTTAAGTTTCAGATCATTAACCAAGATATTAGTTTGGTGATAGCTTCAACAAGAGGTGTTTGGAAGCTTATCATGGTGATTCTGGTGCCAAAGCTTCAAGATCATACCTTTGCACTCGGTGGATCGCGTTTGGGAGCAAGTCTTCTTGATGACTCGAAGACTTAGGTATCCTAGTTTAGTTTAGTGTGTCTTAGATCCATTTGTAAAGCTTAGTATAGTTGATATGCTCAAGTACACTTACACACACATTTCATGATTTGGATTTTGGTTTTCATGAATAGTTTAACAAAACAAGTTTACATGTTTTATATGTATATTAGATGTGCTCTATATACATACATGCTTATATGACTTATACAAACTTAGTTTGACATACCTATTCATGTAGTTTTATGTTTTGGTATAAAACATATTTGAAATTAAAGAACAAAAACTGTGATATATTTGTGAATGTATATCGGACCTATGTCCATATGCATCATGCTTATTAATGTTCAAATATCATGTTTTTGTATTTCTATAAAGTTTAGGAAAATCAGATTTCCTATTGAAAAATCAAGTTTGATAAAAATACTAATTTTGGTTTTTGATAAAATTGGCAAGACACAAAAATGAATTGATATGATTGATATATGTCTTGAAAATTTTTATCACATGTTTATGTTTCAATAAAAATGTTAAAACAAGTTTTATAGAATTTTCAGAAAAAGATAAAAGATTTTTATAAAATATTTTTCCCAAATTTTCTGATCTTATTTTTTTGTGCTGACAGGCTGGTCGGTCGACCGGGACGGTCGACCGCACCAAGGGACGGTCGACCACACCGGTCGACCGACGTGCACAGACTTGTGCACGTCTGCAGCACAGTGGTCCGGTCGACCGGACGGTCGACCGCTGCAGAGAGTTCTGCTCTCTGTTAGTTTGGGTCGACCGGGCGGTCGACCGGTAGCTCCAACGGGTCAAAATATGACCGTTGGACGGTCGACCGGCCGGTCGACCGTTGCCTGTCAGAGCTGCCAGCTCAGCTCTAACGGCTAGTTTCTGTTTTGGCCTATATAAATCCCATCTCTTGGGATTTTGGCTAAGGTTTTCAAGGAGAAAAATTCCAGACTTTCTCTAGTGTTTAAAAGAGTTTTAAAAGAGTTTTTAAGTCAAAAAGATTTCATCTTATTTGTTTTTTGGGTTTTGGAAAATCAAAGAAAGCTAAGGTTTTGGAGATTGTTTTGTTTTTCGTTTTCTATCATTTACAAGTGATTTCCCAAGTAGATTTTCTTTGTTGCTGGTTTCCAAAAACACCTTGTTTCCCCACTTGAGCTATCACCTATCCTAATCTATTAGGATCTTGTTTTGTGGAAAAAGAAAAGAGAAAAGAAAGAAAGATTGTGTTTGTGGTCTTTGTAACCACTTATTGTAAACCCTCCTTGCTTTTGTGAATCCCTCTTCGGTAGAGGTGATCGGAGTGGTATTGGTTTGGATCCCTCTTAGGTAGAGGTGATTGTATGGTTGTGAGCCTCTTCGGTAGAGGTGGTTGTTGGTTGGTTGTTGGCCTCGGTGGAGGTTGTTGTTTGAGAGAGGAGTTGGGTACTCCTAGTGTTGTAACAAATCCTCTTCGGTAGAGGTTCCCTCGGTGGGAGATAGTGGATTGGAAATCCTACACGGTGGTGTAAGCGGGGATGTAGAGCAAGGTGCTCGAACCTCGAAACATATCTTGGTCTTTGCGATTGATCCATTGTCTCTCTAACTCTCTCTCACTTTACATTTGTGCAAGCATCATTTCATACAAGCATCATTCTTTCATTGCATACATATCTATTCATTGCTTGTGCTGCCTTGCATCTTTCATATTGCAATTCATCTTTATTTGCTTGGCTTGATTGTGTGTGCACATTGCTTGGATTGCTTGTGTGTGTGTGCCTAACTTATACTCATCCAACAAGAGCTTCACATAGCACCTCAACCCATTTAAAGGGGAATCAAGGGGAGTTAGTCCAGAGCCTCGCAAGGGGAATTCGGCTACACTTGTTGTATTGTATTAGTTTGTGCATAATTTGCATTAGCTTCCGTTTTTTTGCGCACTTAGTTTTGCATTTAGTTTTAGATTAGCACTAACACCTATTCACCTCCTCTAGGTGTTTTTCAACTTACTTGGAACCCTTGCAGGTTCTACCTTACTTCAGAGGCATTCAACGTATAAAACATAAGATCGAGCTCAGTCCCCATTTGCATTTCATCATCAAGACGAATAAGAATGAAATGATACAGAATCTTGAGGAGGAGAACATCATCATGAAATATCGTTGGCACTCATACAAACATTGCTATACTGATGCTTCTAGATTCACTTGAACATTCATCATAACCAAAAGAAGAAAAGTAGAAAGAAGAAGAAGGAAACAAAAGTAAAGACAAACATAAAAAAAATACCTTTTATTGCTTGCAGAAACGATGGAAGAAAGGAGGAGGTACATCGGTGTCACTCTCAACATAAGCCTTACTCTCTTACTTGCAAGAATCTCAGTCTAAACTATACTTACAAAGAATTAAAAATTACATGAAAGGAAAATAAAAACCTACACTAAAAGAATGAAAAGTGGACTAAATTCTATCTCTGCATGGTCGTCCTTCCTTTTGCCTTTGAGATTGTAGGTATTTATAGGAGAAATGCAGAGGCTAGAGGAGTATGAAGATAAAGAAAGATGGCTATTTCTGAATTTGAATCCTCCTCTTATCTCCATACTTGATTTGATGTGAATATTCAGTTCTGATCTGCAGCTTATTAGCGTATTATTTGCTAAATATAGCTTATCAAATGACAGAATTAGAGATAATGATCAGCCTAAAAGTTGTAGCCCTTTAAGTCCTCTTTTTGGATTATCTTGAATCATCAGATTTGAGTTCTGGTAGTGAAAGTTATGATTCAAATACTGAAATATGTCCAGCCAGAATCTGAGTCAAAATTGCTTCATCTCATATGTTGATCTTCTCTCTATTCATTTATCTCTTTGGATTTGGACTCTATATTTGATGTTATCCTCGGTTGATCTTCAGCTTTAACTACTTGATTTACCAAAAACTGAATTTAACCAACTGGATTTGGGATCATCCTCCTCTAACCAAATAGATCTAGTTAAATCTGAATTTAACTGATATTTATTTAATTTTATCCTCTTTCTCCCCATGATTATCTTCTACAAAATAAACATTTAAGACAAGAAATTTAGCAGATTTATTACATGATAAATGTAGATATGTAATAAAGAATAATGCAATAAATGTGTGCAATTACACCCCCACACCTATCTTTTGCTCGTCCTCAAGCAAAACAACAAAATTAAACCAAAGATTATTAGACCACTTTCGCAGGTCACGCGATTGCACTGAGCTTGTGCAACAAGCCGTTAAACCTCTAGGTTACCCCTAGAGGACGAGTTTTGTCTGTGAGGATTTTCAGTGGATTGCACCTACAAAATCCATAAAGAAAGAGAAAAATGTTAATATTTTGAATACACATTTTGAAAGAAAAATATTTGAAATATTATTGTAAGATTTAAGTAATCTATAAGTTATAGGAAACCGAATTTTTCATTCCTAAACTTAGTCTCTATTCAAAAATTTGTAATCAATCAAAGTAAGGAGTCAAATTGTGCTTCTCATTCTATTACTTTACCCTAAGTCATATGCACCTTCGTGACTGTGAAGTTTTGACTAAGGGTTCTTTAACTCTAACTCTTATGCCTTATTTATTTATTATATATATATATATATTTTATTTTTGGTGATATTATTCCTTAGTTCTATTAGGCTTCTAATCTACCTATGTAACGAGCCTTTAATCGATGACTCCCAAACCAAACAGTCTTAGGCACCGGGTGAGAAAACGCCCTAAGGACCTAAGGACTCGAGCAAACAAGGCCACAAAACTAAGGATTTTATTATATAAACCGCTTTTAGGCGTGAATACTTATGCTTTATTAGGCACAAAACCCAGCTTAATCAGAGGATTTATATATATATATATTTTTTCTCAAAACTTATCTAATCATCTTCACATAAATACCAAGGCTTACTTAGGCCAAAGCACCTAACTAATCAATATTAGATTTGTTCATCTTTCATAGTTATATTTTTCTTTTTTTTCTTTTTTTCATAAGGCATAAGAATCTTTGTTTTTGAACCCTAAGTGTGTAAGTGTATAAGGTGTGCATATTTCTTCAAGGTAAAAATCAAGACTAAATTACTTTCACAATCTTTCTTCCTATCCTTAGAAATCAAACAAATAATCTTATTTTGACCAAGTATAAGAAACTAATTATGATTCTCCTATTCCTTAAAATTGACTTAATTTCTTATAAAAAATATGTCAAAATATTATTTCTATTTTCAAAAAGTTTTTAAAAGTAAAGAAAATGTTAATAAATTTTTTTATTTCCTTCTTTTTATAAAAAGAAAAAACCTAAGTTATGTTAGACCCTCCCCCACACCTATCTCATGCATTGTCCTCAATGTATGAATTAATGCATATATGCATGAAAAAGAAGAAAGGGAAGAAAAATATTACCTTAAGGTGGTGGTTCCCGTGGTGGTCTGATTGGTTTACGAAATGCGGCCCAATCGACTTTTCGTGGAGTTTGGAGGAACCCACCAGAAATCTCTCTTATATAACCCACTAAAGTGATGTATATATGAACAGTTTTTATTAAAAATTTAACCCCATCTAATTTTCAAATTCCATAATTAATTTCGGAGTCAATTTTGTCAACCGCCTTGTTCCAAAATGGAGTGTGAAAAGATAGAATGATTGACTTAGACTTAGAAAGTACGGGAACTAATACCGACTCAGGAAAGTGACTCAAGTCAAGTAAAGGTTTAGGAGTCGAGATTGGTTCAGGAAGTGGGTCCAAATCAAGAAGTTGATACTCAAGTCCACATTCATTTTCTCACAATGCAATGTGACTTAATATTGGTGATTCAAGTTCAAGAATGACAGGTATGAGAATCAAAACTGACTCTAAAATATTACTCAAGTCGGGTAATAAAACAAGAGTCAATATTGATTCAGGAATTTGAACTGGATCACAAAATTGAGAATCTAGGTCACATTTCTGATTGAGTTCAATTTCATAAAAATGAGAACTTGCCAATTTTCAATGGGACTTTCAAAAGTATGAAATTTGTCAAGTTCAATATGATGATCATCAAAGATTGGCCATTCAATTTCATTATGAATTGGCACAGGATCCAATGTTGACTCGGGAAAAAGATTGAAATCAGGTGAAGACACCGGAGTCATAATTGAATCAGGAAATAGAATTGAATCACTAAATTGAGATTCATGATCATATTCATTCTCAAGTTCAATTTCAGGAAAGGGATAACTTGCCAAACTATCAATGTCATTTTCAAAATTTAGAGTTTGGCAAGTTCAAATGATTGTGCTGAATGGAACCTTATTTTCCAAAATAATATGACTCTTCAGCTCTAACAGAATGGTTAGCGACATCAGAAATGGTCAAACGGTGAGAACGTAGAGTTTGTACCATCATATCTATGTCATGATTATGAGCTTTTTGAGCCTGAGTCATGGCTTCAAGCATCTTTTCATAGTTGATTGGTTCATCGTTTTGTTGTGGTTGGTCTTGAAAAGATGAAGTGTTGTTTTGGAATTGGTGATGAATTGTGAGTCCATCAGATTTTGTGATTGTTGTTTGGACTCACACATACTCATTTCCAAAATTGATGGTTTTCTACTTTGGACTGGTGGAACTGAGTATGAATCTTGAAAATATTGTGGACAAGGTGGATAAGGAGGACAAGTTGGTTGAAAATTGGACTCGGGAGAGGTGAATCCCCATTGACTCTGTGAAGAGTTGAAATTATTCTAGAAATTATGGTCATAAGATTGAGGGAATGGGTTATATTGATTCGGATAAGACCAATCCGACATACTATGTTGGTTAAAATTATGATATGCCGGGTTGGTAATACCGGAAAAAGAGGTTGATGTGTAATATGTGAAAATCACCTAGAGGGGGGGTGAATAGGTGATGATGCTAATCAAAGGACAATTTAAAAAATGACAATCTCAAGCAATAAGTAATAACAAGGAAAAGTAAACCAATCGCAAACACAAAGATATGTTATCGAGGTTCGAGCACCCAGCTCTACTCCCCGCCTTCCCCAGAAGGATTCTAGCTACTTCCACTATCACAAAGATCACAAATACAATGGAGTACCCAACTCCTACAATCTCAAGTACAAGGAATTTCTGAGTAGTCAAAAGACCACAAACTCTCTCTTTCAATTGTCTCTTCCCTTACAAAGGTCCTTAGAGAACAATGAGTAGGAATGAAGCTCTTGTGTGCAAGGAGAAAAGAAAATGAAATCAGAGAGTTCTTTTGAAAACACTTCAGAAATCAAGAGAGAATTTCAGCACAAAAACCAAGAAACAAAGCTCTTTTGAATGCCTTAAACTTTTGAATTTTGTAGCAATAATTGTTGTAATGAATCTCTCCCCAAACACCCCTATTTATAGGAGAGGGCTAGGTTAAGAGATAAAAACAAACTTAAGGCTAATTAATTAATATTAGATTTGAAATAAATCCTTAATTCAAATTTTAAACACAAAAGACAAAATAAAACAGCTCTGAAAAAAATGCCCGTTACTGTTCAAACGGCTCTGTCGGTCGACCGGTCGGTCGACCGCAAGTTCAAAAATGTGACCGTTGCAGGCCATCGGTCGACTGCCCGGTCGACCCAATCTAACCGAGAGCAAAGTTGCTTACAGTCGGTCGACCGGTCGGTCGACCGATACAACGTGCACACAGATACGTGCACAGCCAGAGCCATGGTCGACTGGGACGGTCGACCGGCCAACCTGTCATAGGTCCGGTCGACCGGCCGGTCGACTGGCTCAGGTCAAAAATCAGGATTTTGAAGAAAATAAAAGGGGATTTTGATTTTGACAAAAAATAGTTTTGAACATAGATTTGTATAAAACACAAATATATATCTGTAGGCCAAATCTTGTAAACAAAATGTTTTTGTATAAATTATAAGAAAACATTTTGGAATAAACATGTGCGCAAAAACGTGTGTGATAGAGCTTCAAACCTATCCACTATTCTTTAACAAACTATAAAACTAAAAATACAATGATTAAATACTCTTTGAGCAATCTTCAAGTCTTTGAGCCATCCAATGCTTTGCTTGTGCCTTCTCTTCTATGATCCTTCCTTGATTGTGCAATTTGCCTTCCTTGCTATGTGAAACTTAGAAGTTATTGCAAAAGCTAAGCCAATGGTCTCCAAACATGGTACAAAACCTGAAACTTATCTTGAACAAATTCATTAGTACCAAATAGCTCTTATTTGGTTTGTCATCATCAAAACACAAAACAAGAGAGTGTAACCTCTTGGGCCAACAATCTCCCCCTTTTTGATGATGACAAAACAAATAGGCTATAGACAAAAATATGGGGGAGGAGAAGACTCCCCCTCAAATTATGCTATATGAAAAAAAAAAAAAAATAAGAATTTATTAAAAACACAAAAACATACTTTTGATGCCAATTGAAACCAAATTGAAACAATACTAATAAAACACAAAATACAAGAGTTCTCAAATTCATAAAACACAAGACTCATAACAAAAACTCATAAAACTCATAAAACCAAAACATATAAATTCATATGGAACCAAGACCAAATGAACTTATTTTTGTCCCATGTAAACTTATTCTCCCCCTTTTTGTCATACATCAAAAAGGGTTATGAAAAACATGTTTAATCAATAATACAAACATTAAGTTCTCCACAAATAAATGAAAATCTAGCAAAATCAAGTGGTTTAGTGAAAATATCGGCTAGTTGTAAATCCGTGAAAACATAATCAATATCTATATCTCCTTTCTCAAAATGATCTCTAAGAAAGTGATATCTAATCTCAATGTGCTTGGTCTTACTATGTTGATTTGCATTCTTAGTCATGTGTATAGTACTAGTATTATCACAAAATATTTTACATGATCAAAATGCAAATCAAAATCAAGGAGAGTATGTTTCATCCAAAGGACTTGTGCACAACAAGCCCCTGCGGCAACATACTCCGCCTCGGCGGTTGAGAGTGCTACGAAATTTTGTTTCCTAGAGGACCATGAAACAAGACAATTACCAAGAAATTGACATGTCCCACTAGTACTCTTTCTATCTACTCTACAACCCGCAAAGTCGGCATCCGAATAACTCGTCATTGAGAAATCTCCGGTTTTCGGATACCATAGACCCATCCCAATAGTGCCCTTAATATAACGAATAATGCGTTTTACCGCAATAAGATGGGACTCTTTAGGACACGATTGAAATCTAGCACAAAGACACACACTAAACATGATATCCGGCCTACTTGCCGTTAAATATAAAAGACTTCCTATCATGCTTCTATATAATTTAATATCAACATTCTTACCTTCGTCGTCCTTATCAAGCTTAGTTGTAGTTGCCATTGGAGTGTTGCAAGCCTTTGATCCTTCAAGCCCAAACTTCTTTACTAGCTCCTTCGCGTACTTGGCTTGGCTAATGAAGGTTCCGTCTTGCAATTGCTTGATTTGGAGTCCAAGAAAGAAATTAAGCTCACCCATGGAGGACATTTCAAATTCTAGTTGCATTACCTTTTCAAAATCCTTGCATAAAACTTCATTAGTAGAACCAAAAATTATATCATCAACATAAATTTGCACAATTAATATATCATTATCAACATGCTTAGTGAATAGAGTGGTGTCTACTTTGCCTTTAATAAAATCATTTGAAATGAGAAAACTAGAAAGCCTTTCATACCAAGCTCTTGGAGCTTGTTTCAATCCATACAAAGCTTTATCAAGTTTAAAAACAAAGTCGGGATCAACATGATCAATAAAACCGGGAGGTTGAGAAACATAAACTTCTTCATTAATAAAACCATTCAAAAATGCACTTTTCACATCCATTTGAAAAAGTTTAAAATTTTTGAAAGATGCAAAAGCTAGTGTCATCCGTATGGCTTCAAGCCGTGCTACGGGTGCAAAGGTCTCCTCAAAGTCAATTCCTTCAACTTGAGTGTAACCTTGGGCCACTAACCTAGCTTTATTCCTAATGACATTTCCGGACTCATCCATCTTGTTTCTAAAGATCCACTTAGTACCAATTATTGGTCTATCGTGGGGTTTAGGAACAAGGTGCCAAACTTGATTGCGCTCAAATTGATTGAGTTCCTCTTGCATGACAAGCAACCAATATGGGTCCGTCTCGGCTTCGAGAATGCCTTTGGGTTCAAAATGAGAAATGAAAGCAAAGTTACCACATAGGTCATGGAGTTTGGAGCGCGTTGGACTCCTTTAGATGCATCACCCAAGATGAGCTCCTTAGGATGATTTGTAGCGTATCTCCAAGCTTTAGGAAGCGGTTGAGAGCTTTCCTCTTTATCCTCTTGAACATCACCAATAGATTCTTGCTTTTCTTCTTGAGCGGGTGAGTCCTTCAAGGATAGTCTCCATGTCTTCACCTAATGGTTCAATCTCTATAACATTCTCAACAACCACATTAGATTCTTCAAATTTAACATGCATGGATTCTTCTATGGTAAGTGTAGATCTATTGAAAACTCTATATGCTTTGCTAGTAGAAGAATATCCAACAAAGATAGCTTCATAAGCCTTAGCATCAAATTTACCCAAATTATCCTTAGTATTTAAAACAAAACACTTGCATCCAAAAACTTTGAAATATGCAACATTAGGTTTTCTAGAATGATACATTTCAAAGGAAGTTTTTGAAGAATTTTTGCATAAAAAAATGCGATTCGTTATATAGCATGCGGTGTTTACGGCCTCGGCCCATAAATATTGAGGGAGGTCATATTCACTTATCATTGTCCTAGCCATCTCTTGAAGTGTTCTATTTTTCCTCTCTACAACTCCATTTTGTTGTGGAGTCCTAGGACAAGACATTTCATGCTTAATTCCCTTTTCATCACAATAAGTCATGAAGAGTTGGTTCACAAATTCACCACCTCTATCACTCCTTATCCAAAATCGAAAAACCTTTTCTTTTCAACTCTTTTTCGAAAAATCTTAAAGTGAGAAAAAGTTTGATCTTTGTGTTCCAAAAAGAAAACCCAAGTGAAACGGGAAAAATCATCAACCAAAACATATGCATATCTACTACCATTTAAACTCTTAGTTTTAGTAGGTCCAAAAAGATCCATATGAATTAATTCTAAAGGTCTAGTTGACATGATATCCTTGATTGGTTTGAAGGAAGACTTGGTTTGTTTCCCAAGTTGGCACGCACTACAAATGCGGTCTTTCTCAAACTTCAAGTAAGGAATACCCTTCACCAATTCCTTTGAATTAATCCTAGAAAGATGTTCAAAAGAAGCATGTCCTAATCTTCTATGCCAAAGCCAAGAATTTTCATCAAAAGCATTTAAGCATTTAGTAGAACATTCTATATTAAGCATGTCAATGATATAAACATTATCATCACGAAAACCGGTGAGAATACAATCATTTGATTTAACATCAAAAATCTTACAAGAAGTATCATCAAAAACAACTTTAAGTCCACGATCACAAAGTTGACTAATGCTAAGCAAAATATGTTTTAAGCCATCAACTAAAACAACATTCTCTATAATAGAGATGCACCAATTGAATGTTACCTATACCGATGATAGTTCCTTTGGAGTCATCCCCGAAGGTGACGGAGCCACCTTCCATGTACCTTGATAGGGTTGTAAAGTTGTTGATATCCCACGTCATGTGTCTTGAACAACCACTATCAAGGTACCACCGCTCCCTACGTCTTGGAGCCTTAGTGTGTACCTACATCAAACAATTTAGGACTTGATTTTGGTACCCACATTTTCTTGGGTCCTTGAGGGTTAGAGCCATGAACCCAACAAGATTATTGGATCTATTTAATTGATCATAACAAAACTTAGCTAAATGTCCATTTTTACCACAATATGTGCATCTATATACTCTACCATACTTAAAAGCATAATGGGTGTGTGATTTGTGAGCATGAGCTTTGTGAGCATGAGCATGAGAAGTGTTAGGTGTAGTGTGAGCATGAGGAATCTTAGCATGTGATGTGTGCTTTTTAGAAAATTTTTCCTCAAGTTTCTTAGTGTTAAAAGCACAATCTTTCAAAACCTTCTCGAAATCAACCATTTTGGTTTTTAAGAAGAAATTTCTTTTTCATCAACAATAGGAAATTGGCCTTACAAGAAACCTTGTAGGCACTAAATCATTTTGAATAGAAATGAGGTTGGAAGAAATATCATCTTTTCTTTGGAAACCATAGCAAGTTGATTTTAAGAAAAGCAACTTCCTTTGTAATTTAAAGCATTCAATTTTCTTATTATCATAAGTTTCAGAAAGTTCAACAAAAGCATGTACAAGAACTTCCTTACTTAATTCATCATCTTCATCATCAAGGGGTTGAGGGGTTACCTTAGGTGTGTTTGCCATGAAACACATATTTGCTACATCCGCCTCTTCCTCGGACTCGCTTTCCGAATCCCAAGTTGCCTTATAAGCTTTCTTTTCTTCCGATTTCTTTGGCTTGAAGGAGGTCATCTTCTTCTTGAACTCCGGGCAATCTGCCATGATGTGTCCGGGCTTTCGGCAATTGTAGCATATAATTTTCCTCTCCTCTTTGCCTTCAAATTTTCTCCGGAAGTTGAGCTTGTTCCTCCGGTACATCCTTTTGACATTTCGCACAAGGAGGGAGAGCTCCTCATCTTCTTCTTCATCTTCTTCATCGTCTTCAAGAGTGGATGAAGACTTGAAAGCTAAGGACTTCTTCTTTGTTGGAGCGGCCTCTTCTCTTGCTTTCTTCTCCATCTCATGGGTCTTTAGGTTCCCAATGAGACTAATGATGTCCATCTCATCTTTGTCGTTCAATTCCTTCAAGGTGGTGGCCTTTATCTCCCAAGATGGAGGAAGAGCCCGAATCACTTTGCGCACCTTTTGATCGTTGGAGATGACGTCACCTAAGGAAGAAAGACCATTGGTGATTTTAGTGAATCTAGTAATCATACAATCAATAGATTCATCATCAAGCATTTTAAATGATTCATATTGAGACCTCAAGAGATCTATCTTAGCTCTCTTGACTTGTGAAGTCCCTTCATGTGTGACCAATAAGTGTTGCCAAATCTCATAGGCGGATTGGCAATGAATTACCCGTGTAAGGTCATCCTCATTCAAGGCGGTTAAAAGGGAGTTTTGGGCCTTGGAGTTAGCCTCATATTCTCTAAAGTTGAAGTCGGTCCATGTGCTCTCATCACTATCGGGTGCTACATAGGGTTTGGTCAAGGACTTAGCCACTAAACTACCTAATGATTGCAAAAAGATAGTCATCCTAACCTTCCAAATAGGGAAGTTGAGTCCATCAAATTTAGGTGGGGATTTAATGTTATCGCCATGTTTACTATTGATGAATGAATGAAATGAGAAATGTTGATTAGCAAATTTTAAGGATCTCTCTATGGATGTTAAGCCAAAACCTAGAGTCCAAGCTCTGATACCAATTGAAAATCACCTAGAGGGGGGGTGAATAGGTGATGATGCTAATCAAAGGACAATTTAAAAAATGACAATCTCAAGCAATAAGTAATAACAAGGAAAAGTAAACCAATCGCAAACACAAAGATATGTTATCGAGGTTCGAGCACCCAGCTCTACTCCCGCCTTCCCCAGAAGGATTCTAGCTACTTCCACTATCACAAAGATCACAAATACAATGGAGTACCCAACTCCTACAATCTCAAGTACAAGGAATTTCTGAGTAGTCAAAGACCACAAACTCTCTCTTTCAATTGTCTTTCCCTTACAAAGGTCCTTAGAGAACAATGAGTAGGAATGAAGCTCTTGTGTGCAAGGAGAAAAGAAAATGAAATCAGAGAGTTCTTTTTGAAAACACTTCAGAAATCAAGAGAGAATTTCAGCACAAAGACCAAGAAACAAAGCTCTTTGAATGCCTTAAACTTTTGAATTTTGTAGCAATAATTGTTGTAATGAATCTCTCCCCAAACACCCCTATTTATAGGAGAGGGCTAGGTTAAGAGATAAAAAAAACTAAGGCTAATTAAGTAATATTAGATTTGAAATAAATCCTTAATTCAAATTTTAAAACACAAAAGACAAAATAAAAACAGCTCTGAAAAAATGCCCGTTACTGTTCAAACGGCTCTGTCGGTCGACCGGTCGGTCGACCGCAAGTTCAAAAATGTGACCGTTGCAGGCCATCGGTCGACCGCCGGTCGACCCAATCTAACCGAGAGCAAAGTTGCTTACAGTCGGTCGACCGGTCGGTCGACCGATACAACGTGCACACAGATACGTGCACAGCCAGAGCCACGGTCGACTGGGACGGTCGACCGGCCAAACCTGTCATAGGTTCCGGTCGACCGGCCGGTCGATTGGCTCAGGTCAAAAATCAGGATTTTGAAGAAAATAAAAGGGATTTTGATTTTGACAAAAATAGTTTGAACATAGATTTGTATAAAACACAAATATATATCTGTAGGCCAAATCTTGTAAACAAAATGTTTTGTATAAATTATAAGAAAATATTTTGGAATAAACATGTGCGCAAAAACGTTGTGATAGAGCTTCAAAACCTATCCACATTCTTTAACAAACTATAAAACTAAAAATACAATGATTAAATACTCTTTGAGCAATCTTCAAGTCTTTGAGCCATCCAATGCTTTGCTTGTGCCTTCTCTTCTATGATCCTCCTTGATGTGCAATTTGCCTTCCTTGCTATGTGAAAACTTAGAAGTTCTTGCAAAAGCTAAGCCAATGGTCTCCAAACATGGTACAAAACCTGAAACTTATCTTGAACAAATTCATTAGTACCAAATAGCTCTTATTTGGTTTTCATCATCAAAACACAAAACAAGAGAGTGTAACCTCTTGGGCCAACAATATGGATTACCATTTAAAATTGGAAAGTTATTATAAGCCATATCACACAAGAAATGTCACACAAAAAAAAGAAAAAACAAACAAATAAGCAAATAAATAAAAAAAATTCTAAACTAAGTTAGGGTATAGACTTTTGACCTAGACGACTCCTAACTGGTTAGACCGTCCAAGGGAGGTATAATGCAGACTTTGACCACAAGCTAATCAGCCAGGTCAGGGGAAGATTGGGGGAGGTATCCGCGCAAAAGCGACGGGCCTAATTAAGC